>CDMC01000033.1:24012-101001 GCA_001511075.1 Aspergillus calidoustus
GTCGACGCTATGAATGATGATTTTGGAAGATTTGGCAGTAGGCATTGGCTCAGAGAATTGCTGCGTAATATAAGGTAGCGGGGCGAGCAGATTTGGCAAACAATGATGGAATAATGTTAGTTTAACGTGTCCGTGTTCTGAGATAGAGTCACAGTTGAGTCCCAGTCAGGGTCCCGAAAAGGATGGGTGGCGCTCCACTCGCTGGTGCAAACAGGAGAAAACAAGGTACGGGGCGAAGGCCGGTCAACGTGGGAAGAATAGAGCGGACCGTCTGGAAGCCAGGGGTTTGAAACCGCTGAAAATAGTGTGCATGTTTTCGTGGATCTGGCCGTAGCGGTGAAATGATGACCAGTTGCTCTGTGGTGGTTGCTGCCAGAGCTGCAAGGCGCGAACCGGACAAGAGCCGCGGCATCTGTTCGACCAGGACTATGAGGGCTCTGGATGGAGAAAAATACCCGAGCATCTTCAATTACTTTGGTTGGGTCCGCTGTCCTCAAGAACAATGTCTCTTCTCCAACCGTCTGCACTGGGTTTACTTCAGTGTAGACCATTCTGTCTGCCAACAGCAGTCGCGCTAGGAGGGGAGCCCAGGCAAACTCAGTGTCCAGCGCTTTAGCCATCAAACTTCAAGCCTGACATATTACAACACCTGACATATTACAACAAACCTACCGGTCATAGGGCCGTCAACCTAGATGCTTCTGACCATTCTATTAATACTGACTGCAAACATCACCAGGGTTGGGACCTCATTATGTTGCGGTGGCTTCTTGTTTATAGCGTCCCCTTCACCGCCCCGCACTCGCTGGTTCATATAAAAGAGTTTTGGAATTAAGCTAATGAGCTTGATCATGGAGTTTTCTAGCCTGCCCGGAATTTGAGCGGCGAAATACGGAACAATTTATATTTTGTAAAGCGAAGAACTGTGAATTGCCGCTTCCGGTTAGTTTCCTTTTTGGGGGGGATAGTCGCCCGGTTGCCGTATCATCATCACCGTTCGCCAGCCGCTGCCCTTATTATGATTACTGAAGTACTCTGGTAAATACTTCCTACCTAATATAGACCTTGACTGGCTTGTGAATTTCTTGCCCTTTCCCTTCTCATCTCTTCTTGACTCTAACTACATGCTAGTCCAATCCACTTCCATAGCACATTCAGTAGCTGATCGTGATGCACGGGCTTCGCGATGCAATCACAAATTCCGCTGGCCATATACTTGTCTGTGTCGCCCTGCAGCACGTTGCCTGTGATAGCAATAATTGGCATTTGCAAACCCATCTCGCGAATACGCGTTGTCGCTGTCACGCCATCCATAACAGGCATGGAGATGTCCATAAAGACGACGTCGTAGGATAGTGGCTTCTGCTTGATCAATCGCACTGCTTCGGAGCCATTCCAGGCCCCATCAATTCGCTCAAATCCCAATCTGCGTAGCAATTTTAGCATCACTGTGTGGTTGATTAGGTTGTCCTCCACTAGTAATATATGTTTCTGAGGAGCAATCAACCGCAGCTCGTCCTCCGTATTGCGATTAGCTGGCACCGGCGAACCAATGTTTATGGTTGGTGACCGAGCAACTGACCGACTGCAGCCCATCTTCACGGTGAACCAGAAGATACTGCCACCTTGGCTTTCTGGATTCGGAGAATACCCTACCGTCCCCTCCATAAGTTTGGCCAAACTCTTGCAGATGGACAACCCTAGTCCGGTCCCCGGATAGGCCCGGGTCGCTGACGTAGCGAAACGTGTAAAAGGAGTAAACAGGGTATTGACCGCGTTATCAGGGACTCCAATGCCTGTATCCGCGACCTCCGTCCTGACGGTGCAACGGCCCGGTTGTTGTTCGTCCTCGTAGCAGAAAATGAAGACTTTAATATAGCCACTCTCCGTGTACTTGACTGCATTGTCCACCAGATTCTGCAGTACCTGCCGATCTCGCAGGGGATCTCCATGGAGCAGCCTGGGGAAACCCGGAGGAACAGTAGTGGTCAGTTCTACCCCTGCTTTCAGGGAGCTTTTGCAGTTCCTAATAACAGCATCCATAACCTCCTTGATGTCTACAACATCGGAGTGGAGTGAGAACGAGCCGGAGGAAAGTTTTGTGTAGTCAAGCAAGTCATTCATGATTCGTAACAGGTGCGACATGGAGTCTTGAGCAATTGCTACGTGCTCGCGCTGTTGAGGAGTCACGCTTGAAGACAGATTTCTGGCGAACATCAGCCATGAAATCCGCACTCCAATGAATGGTATGCAAATTTCAATGAATTTGTTATCAGAGTCTTTGCTTAATGAGCTTTAGCTCGCCTGTGCGGGACCAGGGGTGGCGCAACAGCGCACGGGTGGGTCTACATAGGATGACAAGCTTCGACCACACGCGCGCCCAGATCCCCGAGGAAGAACTGCAGCAAACGCCTTCGAATTCCGGGTATGCAGCCTCCCAGGCTACGAGTTCCGAGCATGCGAGCTCTGAATATTTACCATCGTCGCAAGAGCATGCAATACATGGCACCGGCTCAGGTGGCAGAGGGGGTTATAGTAGCAAAATAGCTGCGTTGTCGGACCTAATTAATCCGACCATCCGAGCCATCTTAAGTCATCGCGTCACCTCGGCGTCACGTGCTGATACCCCCGTAATTTGGTTTCTTGAGGAACTCTGCCGTCTGTATTCTTCCGTCTCTTCGATGGGTTTATCCCGCCGCGACATGTAACCAAAGTCATTTCCGAGGATAGTCCAAAGAACCCGAGATAAGACTTGCAAAATATAGATAGGAAGAAGCATGCAAATCGCATAGAGCCAACATATAGTGAAGGACAGAAGAAGAACACTTTTGAGTTTTGTATATTTGTATATGGCTTGCACAGTAATGACGAGATAGCAAGAAAGGCATGCCATCGCGCTCTCGATCTTGTACGTTATTTCTTCAGCGAGATGATTCCACAGAATAAGGCAATCGATCTTTCCGGAAACAGCTGAACAAGTCCTGAGACAAGCGTAGGCCACCAGTTATTCCCTCGCCCATGGGTAACCTATAGTATCTGTTTAACTAGCGCAGAGCTCCGGGGAACAACCATGGAATCAGTACGTGTGCTTCGCCACACCATGACAAAACTTATTAAATAACTCGACGTGCCAGATAAGAGTGCGAGACTAATACCTGAGACACCTTAGAATATTCGTTCTAAACACCTCGCAATGGCCACTCTTGTGCCTGTGGTCCCCGCACCTCCTGGGGTCATCCCGGATTTTGATACCCCCAATATATGGCTGCGAACGGCTAATCTCGTGCTAGTTGTGGTTGGGCTTGCCATCAGCACGAGTTGCCTCGTCATGCGCACCTACACAAAGGCGCGTATTATAAGAAACCTCTGGTGGGATGATTGTAAGTCCTATCTATATTACTGGTGTGTAACCATGCTGAAACAGTCTATATAGTCTGTATTATCGTCGCTTGGGTACGTAACCGACTCATCCCATGGGCACGGAACTCTGTTGAACAGCATGCCCATGCAGATATTTGCGGTGATAACGCAGACTCTGATTTTGTGTGAGTTTTCACTCTTCAAGAAAGGGTTATATTTATCTGGTCTTCAGATGGCTATAATTATGGGATTGGAGTCCATATTTGGGACTTGACTCTCCAGAAGTTCAATAATTGGCAGAAGGTATTTTACCTATCTATTATATATGTCCCCTGCGCTTTTGGCTTATGAATATATTAGGTTGTCCTTGCCGCTGCAATCATCTATATCCCAGCTCTTGCGTTTGCCAAACTAGCCATAATCATGCTTTATTACCGACTCTTGAACCCCCTCCGGCCCTACCGGCGCCTTCTTTGGTTTATCGCTATAATCATTACCAGTTATAGCGTAGCACTCATGCTTGCCCTAGTGTTCGCCTGTCATCCGATCGAACGGGCGTGGAATGCTGCTATTAGCACTGGTTCTTGCATTGATCGACCTGCCGTGTATCTGGCTACAGCCATCACCAACACGGTCAGCGATGTTGTCTTGCTTGTAGTTCCGATTCCAGCAGTGGTCCGACTGCATCTACGAATGATTCAGAAGATTGGAGTGATCTGTATTTTTGGAGTTGGTTGTTTGTAGAAATCCCCACATCGTGTTGCTTGTCTCGGATTCCACCATGGCTGATTTCTACTCTACAGGACCATCGTCACAAGTGTCCTTCGTTTAGCCACACTATGGCCTCTTGTTACCGGACCTGACCCGACTTACAAACTCGGACTAGCATCTATTTTTATGTCTGTTAACCCTTCCTTGGCTTCCTCCCGTACATTATCTATCAAATCCGTGATAGAAGCTAAGATGCTACCTCCCAGCAACATTGAAGCAAACTTTATTATTATCTGCGGTTGTCTTCCATATCTTCGCCAGTTCCTGCGCCACCATGCTCCCGAGTGCATCAGGAGCAACCGGAGGCGGTGCTCGAGAGAATTTTTTTCGGATGAATCACACCCAATTAGACAACAGACAGCGGCCCCAATGCGATTGCAGGATGATATTGAGAGTATAATTAGGTGAAAAAGAGGAGGTGCACGGTCCAGGTTCTCGAAGCACGCCTTTAAAGCATTGAATCCCAGAGAATGACCTTAGAGAGGCGTTTGGGAATCTCTTCCTTTTGAATCATCTGTTATACTTCTTCCCCATCCTTTGCCCCCTTCTGAATAACATACCGCCCAAGATAATGCAGCTTATCGATCCCAAATCTTCAGTCATGGCGGCTCTGCATTCGAGAATAACCCAGCAGTCTAGGGAGACTCTGCAAAAGAAGGGAGACGTGGCTCGGGAGAACCGCGAAACCGTATTCGACGCCCTCCTGGATCCCAATCTGCCGCCCAGCGAGAAGACCCTCGCCCGCCTCAGCGAAGAGGGTTTGATTATCCTCAGTGCTGGGTCTGAGACTACGGCCAATACCATGGCACTGGCTCTGTATCATCTCACAAATAACCCGGACGTCCTGGACGAGCTGCGGACCGAACTGAAAACTGTTATGCCTGCCTCTGACACCCCGGTCAAGTGGTCGGAACTGGAGCAGTTACCCTACTTGGTATGTCCATGCTCCCCAGGATGCCATACTTCGCTTGCATGTCACCTACAAGAACTTGTACAGACAGCCGTAATTAATGAGAGCCTACGCATCGCCATTGATGGATCCTGGAGGCTTCCGCGAGTCTCGCCAAACTCGCCGGTCGTGTATGGTAACCCGCGAGCCTATCTGTCTTGACAATACAGACCCAGTCCTTCTTGAGAAAGTGCTCGGATTTCTATATACGGGAAATTATACTGTCGGACGCCTTATCCCTGAAGCTCAAGATCCACAGCTCGATAGCGATACGGAGTGTGCGAAAGAGTCGTTAATAACGTCTATCTCGAAAGTACAGGCTCCAAATCAGCTTGCGTCAGAAGTAGAAGAGGCCACCGATGAGATTACCATACACAGTTCAGAAAATACTATCTCACGGGTCCAGGAAATCAAACATGGTGGAAGCCACGATCGGCGGGCGTTCCCCCTACTTTGCCTGGCTATTCCTATGTTTACCTACTCCGTACACGTAAGATATATCACCTGCCGAATAACCAACAACAGGGCTGCATGGATTCTTTGCTGGTCACGGGTCGGGGGCGAAGATGCTACGACGACCGGTCAATGTGGGAACCCGAGTGGAGCGAGTTGACCAAGGGCAAGGGGCGTTTGCAAACAGTAACACGACGTGTCTACGGAGATCGGGCCACGCTGGTGAAATCTGCTCGGTGGTTTCTGCTTGCCAGAGCTGCAACGGAAAACCTGGGCCAGAGCAGACCGTAGAAAAGGATCAGCTCACATGTTATGTAAACGGACTACGATGACCGGGTGGTCTCGTTGAGAAAACCGCCGCGAGTTCGATGGAGATAAAAAATTATGAGAGTTGGGGATGGAAGAAAATAACCGGGCAAGACCGCAAAAAACTAGGCCAGTCCCACCTGATCATCCGACGACCGGGTTATCTTGTCGAAATACTGCCACGACACGGAGATATGCCGCCACTCCTTTTTTTTTTTTTCTTTCAACAATTTGACCAATATCATCATGACTTGAAGGCTTATGATAAGGCTCAAAGCCCCTAGCACACGGGGAATTTCGAGTCCTGGCCGTGGACGAAATGGATGTCGGATGTCGCGGACGGAAGGAACTACCCGGGCATCCTCAATGATTCCAGGTGGGTCCGGGAGGGTATTTTCCTTATTCCTCCTCCTTTATTTGGATAACCATAAACTAATTAGCTCCTGCAGATGCTAGTTCCAAGCCTTGTGCTTACCACTCATCCATTTTGTCGTACATCCGATCACATATCTAGAATCCAAATTAACCTTTACATATAGCTAAGGATATGCGTTAAGCTCCTCGAATTTCCACGGAAATTTAGCTTCCAGGGCAGATTCACATTAACACCTCGAGGTCAGATAATCGATGTCCATTATTCCACGTGCACCACCAAGGCTCGACTGTCTTGTATTTTGTGGCTCAAGCTGAGTGCTTTCTCGGTTCAATACAGTCCCTGATGGTTCGTCTTTATTCGAATCTCGCGGCAGAAGGTGCTGGATATGCTCCAAGAATGCCTTGATCCTCATAGCAGCAACAAGCCTCTGAGGCATTTTCTTGTTCCCCAGAGCCTCCAAAATATCAGTAACTATAACCTTCAAGGCTTTCAGCTTGCAGCTTAGGAATATTTTCCGCCGGCTATTGGTCTCGATGTCGTCAAGGCAGATAGGACATAGTGATATATGATGCGCTATAGATCCAATGTCATCGTACACTGAATCCATGGATTGTGCTGGGGCTCGAATAGAATCCATCGTTTTGCCAATATAAACTATTTCTTCCAGCGGTCTGGCGTTCAGCATGGACAACCTCTAAGCAAGCCGACGCCTCCCCCCGGGGGGTTTCGGCAACAATATTTGCCTTGAGGTGCTGACAAATGTCTTCAAGTGCCAAGTTGCTCCGAATCAAGCGGAAATATTCAAGTGCTCTCTCCTCATCAGCCTCGCGTATTGTCTGGATAAGTCCAAGGAGCAATTCGTTATCCTGTTCTAGAGAATCGATCTTGCGCTTTAGTGCGATTTTGCGACGCCCATCACCCTCTTCGTCAATCACACAATCTTGCCCGCTGCGACGGCAGAAAGAGCATGGACTAGCTCCATCACACTATATAGCAATTAGAAGAGTCTCCACGGGATAAGTAAGAAGTCCTACTCTTTGTTTTCGTTTCCGGCATTCTAGACAAGCACTGGATGCCTTCTGCAGCCGAGGGTGGAAACTGATATCTGCTCGAAAAATGCTAGCTCCTGGTTTGGGGGCAATCGCCCTTGGTGGTTGCTGGCTGCCCATCTTTTCATTGCCTCCCTGGGAATTCAAGTGAAGAATAAATACAATCCCCTATCGTTCAAACATAGGCTGCTATTTCTCAAAAGTTCAAAAGGAGGAGATGAAGTGGGATCAGTAGCTGGTGGGTCGCGTCACCGTTTTCAAAAACAAAACACACACAGATTCAAGTTCCACCAGTCGCTATTGGTTGTCCCCCGCAATGGGGTAGTTATGGTAGCATAATTCAGTGCCCGTCGGGCCTGATTAATTCGACCATTCCGACCCATCCAAGTTATCGCGTCACCTTGGCGTCACCTGCTGATACATTCATCCTAGTTTTAACATTGGATTCTTGATAACGATAGAATTTGAGGATCACTTGCTCTCTCTCTAGTAAAGGCTACTTGGGACGAATCAGAATGGGCTTGGACAGAGATAATGAACTACATGCTGAGGTAAGTCTATCCTTTGGCGGTAGTAATAAATGTGCGCTCACTAGATTTGACTCTAGTCCCTCTCAGAGCATGAGAGGCATATCCTTAGCGCCTATGGAAAAGTCCCCGGCGGACACAAACTTGGGCAACAGGTATGTTTAGATTCCTAGTCCATTCGAGTTATAATTAATAAGAAAAAGAAACGTGTCTATTTTGACTCTGGAGACTTTGCTCTTTTTGCGGCAAAAGAGGTAACTGATGAAGGTGCTATACAAACTGGCACCAGTCATCCTGTCCGCGAAAGCATTTCGCATCCCTACGCGCCAGCACCTACCACTAGTAACATTTCAGGTGATGAAAGCCAGAGATTGGATGTCAACCAAAGCCATAGCCCAAAAATAGCGGATTCTCCTCTCTTCCAAGTCACCGAAAATAGGGACGACAAAGGCAGCGAGATGTGATATCCATCGCAGATCGGATTTGACAGTAATTCTGCTAGCTATAATATGTCTTCTCTGATGGATTTATAATTCCAGGGATTGCAATTGGAAGAGGCCACCAATGTTATTCTCATGCATGGTTCAGATCAATCCACGCATGATATTTCTAAGCCAACAGAAAATTCACTATCATCTTGCGTGTAGAGGCGTAGCGTCCAGCTTCCAGTATGATGTAATGCCCGATCCCGAGGTTGGAAAATAAAACAATGGTCGGAGCGACTTCTTAATGCTTTCCGACTCCATTGGACAGATAAAGCACCAGAAGTAACGGTCACAGATAGGTATCTAGGCCTACCACGGACCCTAGCAACAACAGGTAATGGAAAATCCTCAAAGCTACGGATCCGGAGTGGTGGTGGGACCAGGACGTCGATTGTTCCATTAGAAAATTCCTGGCTGATTGTCCAGCGCGCTCCTTGATATCTTATCCAAGACCCACCTGGACTTAGATATTAGACAACGCTTGCAAGAATTTTATCGGTGTCATCCAGACATTGTGAGTCGCCGTTAATCATGGCGTTCTTCGAATTCCGTTCCCACGTGTCCAAAGCCGCACGTTGGGCCTGTATTTCCTTCAGTTCTCCAAGATATCTTCCCTCAAGGAAGTCTTTGTTGCGCTTGACTTCTTCGATCGCCATACTCAGTTCTCTGCGAAGCTTGGAGACCATCTCCGAACGGTGAGAGTCATTCAAAGCTTCAAGAAAAACTTGTGGGTTCTCAGCTAGACGCTCTATACCACCAGCGGTCTTTCGAAGTCGGTGGACGGCAGAATGTCTCAATTCGCAAAGTAGGCGGAATAATTCGCAGTTTTTTTCGTGGCCATCTCACCCAAAAACTTGGGTAGAAGCTTGGCCCACTCGGTGAGTTCCAGAGTCTCTGGGCAATCCCAGCCAGCCCTTTCTGGCCGCTGCACTGAATATTATACAGGAGCACACACATCTTCTCAGATTTTCTGGTCGGTAGGATCTGTGAAGAGACCACACAGCATAAAATTATACACAATTTTGATTCATGCAGCTAGTGATAACGATAGTCATAGCTTGCCGCGATCCCCAAGGAAACCGGTAATCACTGGTCCTGGGTTTGGTAAAGGGTGCGGATGATGTTTACAATTCCTAAGACTTCAGTCAGTTCCTGTGATTGAACGGATGGGGATATGAAGGCCTGCCTCGCTGGTTGAAGAAAATCAATGAAGGTTGCTCGAAGAAGAAGGCAAATAGTAGCAAGTGTAAGCTGGCTGGGAACAGGAAGTAGGAGAAGAAGGAAAGCAGTTTCTTTTGCTTCATAATTTCTTTGCTGTATCCGACCCTGCAACATATATACTTATGAATCGTGTTGTTTCCAAACCAGGGTTTTCCCTAGCATGCTTGGATTCTAGGCACTCTAGCCACTAGATTCTCTGTGTCTGTGATGCTAGTAGAGTACCTGTCCTCTGCAGCTTTGCATTTCCATCCCACAGTATGACCGGTGCTCAACTGAGGCTTGACGTCCAAGCTGTCTCCTGATATTGGCCCCAAACACGCATAACTTCACCAACAGTAGTCTCTTTCTTCTGCACGGCCCTCTCTTCTTTCACCCGCATCTGTACCAGTATATTTCGCAGTATCCAGTTTTTCTGTCCAGTCACAGACTCCATGTCCCGTACCATATCCTCTAGATCATAGAGGAGATGCGAAAGTAGCTCTTTCGTATACTCGAAGCTCCCGCTGCCTCGTATTTGGCTGAGAATGTATCTCTTGACCTCCACCGAAGCTCCAGCCCCATTGCGCGGCATTTTGAACCATTCAGTGAGCGCCGTGCTATCTTGCAGTTCATGACACGCGCGGATGAATGGAAACGATGGTTTCCCTTCATCGAGATCCTGGCAAAACCCGCGTTGCGACGTATATTCTTGGGATGCAAGGTTCTGGTAGTCGTCCCGGATCTGAAAACACCGTCCGAGCTTATTCATGAAGGGGCACATATCCAGGTTCCTGAATTTGTGAGATAATAGTCTCCTCCGTCAGAGTGGGTAACTCACCTGTTTTCTGAGGCTTCACTCTGCATCAAGCGGAATAGAAGAACAAAGAGCGCTCCGGTTTCTTGCGTCATGTTAGTAGTGCAAGAGAGGCACCTGGGAACACGTACTGCCATCAACCATTTCAAAATACTCCTCCTCCGTAGGGATAGCCCTTTGACCAGCCCAAGAGATATCGTGGGCTTGCCCTATATATAGATGTCCCATTTGCTCTGCTGGAGTTCAGTACCCTATTATGAAAACTTTTCAGAGAAGAATGAAAACCGACCTGAGAATATCAGGGCTGCGCTAGGTGAGATTTCTTGGACCAGACGTAACGCATTGTTAATGCAGTAGCACGCAGAATTGATGGTCTGCCCCACACCAAACATTTCATGGACTGCTGGCTGGCCACGGCGGAGAGGACTACCGTCTTGGATATCATCCAACCTTGGTGTAAGAAGAGATTAAGAGAATCCTGCAGTAGAGGAGTACAAACACTCACATCAGGGAGGCCTCATGAAGTAGGGACGCTACACCAGAAATTGCCGCCAAAGAGCTCCTTGGTACATTAAACCAAGTCTGTAGAGCGTCTATCAGGTGCTGCCGAATACCTTTGGATGGCAGAGACGTAATATATTCATACGGCCTCCAAAGGACCTACACCAGTCAGAATAGGCTCTAAGGTCTTTTCAGAATGCTTACCAAGTCGTCTAGTCTTTCTAGCACCGTCTGTGGATTTTTCATTTCAGTTGTCTCTGCCTTTGTCAGCCTCTAATGGGGAGAGATATCGGATACGGTCTCCGTACTTTGTGTCTGTGTCTTCTCTGCCTTTCCACCTTTAGATCTTGATTGCATTATTTGCAATTCTTTAAAGACAGAGGGAACCACAGAAGGGGAGATGTAGGGATTTTGGACATTAAGGTGGTATCGAGGAGCATGAATGCTCCACAGCGCATTGCCTGCCATGGACAACTCCAGAATTTGGAACCACTTCCTCACGGAATGCGAAGTATTGGGTCTTTTTAAGTGTTCGTCACGCAGGAAACAGTATTGCTTCTCGTTCTGGCGAATAACGTCGAGCACTCTGTGTTTCGCGGTATCCTCATCGACTTGCTGCATCTGGATGACCATCTGGACGGCGTTGATTAGTGGAAGAGATTCCCCAGAATCCCGCGTTACTGTTTTTTCCTTCTCCCATGACCAAATGTCATTGGTAACCGCTAGGACCACAAAGGCCAGATAGGTCACTGGCCCGGTTTCAATCTCTTCCTCCTGTGTGAGTTCAACCCCGCTGGCCCATCCCATCATGCGAACAACCCAGCTTAGTAGTGAGTGAGTTAGCTGCAGAACAATAAATAAAACTTGCAATGGGTAGGACATACTTGGCGCCGCAGTCAAGGGCCCGAACAGCCAAATAATTCTCCAAGCTCGCAAATGTTTGGTCCCTCATTTGCTGGCCCGTCTCATACCACTGCTTGAAAGTGCTCTGACAGCGACCAAGGTAGTCCTGGTCAATCTCCCTCAGAGCTGACCAGATCTTTGCTCTAGATTGCTTTCTCTTTAACCCACCATCCATGATTGCTTGAAGGTCTTCATATCTTTCTGGTCCTAAAGCCTTCGATAGAGTTTTGGTCCCTTCACGGCACTTCCCAGAGGAAAAGGGTAAGCCGAGTATCATATCAATATCGAGGCAGTGACGCCTACTTACAGTTTCGGCCCCTTGCACAGCATCCACAGATACGTCTAAATATGGATAATATGGTAAGCCAATCCGCTGCAACACGAAATCAATACCATTGCACTCACCATCATGCACAAACGCATACTCGATGAAATAAGAACATAGAGCAATCCTCTCTGGGAGAGCCTCTGGAGCACACAGGGCCGTAAAATCTGCTGTATGCGCATTCATGCCTCCAGCCACTTTCCCAATCTTGTCCATACCAAACAGATCGATATGACACTCTATGCAGGCGTCTTGGGAAACAGCCGCATGTTTGCTGATCCGAGGCTGAAAACGGGAGATATATTTGCACTCAGTTTCTGCATCTATGGGAACGGGGTCAGAGCGTGTGTACGGTAGAGGAGACTTTTCAGATCCCATGGTGCCCATATTGTCTGAAATGATGGGTCCTTGGCTTCGGGTTGAATTGAGTTGTTTTACGGGTTGTGAGCGGGCTTTTTGCTGTTCCAGAGTGAGTCGAGAGACTTCCTTGCTTTTGCCCCATACAAATGTAGGACAATTGCATGAGAAGTGGATGTATCATTTTAAATAACCCGAGTAGTTTAGCAACGTTGAAAATTATAGTGCATTTTTAGGTTACCGATTTTCCTTTCGCCAACAATCAACCTGAATGACGTGTACTTGGCTACAAGTTCCGAAGAACCCGGGAGTAAGGTTGTATCCAAATACCAATCACATCATCATAGATAAGGGTCCTGTCCTAGCAACCTTTACAAACCTGAAAACTACAACATTCTCAACTCAATATCTTCACCATCCATATTGTTTAAGCCAGGGCACATCTATCCTGCGGTTTCAATGTCATCACCACCCGGCTTCCTACGGCTAGTGGGAACTACTTAGAAGTAAGGGCAAAGCAAACAACCAAATTCCGTGCCGTAGACTGCGATAACTTGCCTCCTTGACTGTAGGTGATAACCTGGTAATAATGTGGCGAAGATAGTAGGAAAGAATCCGGAGCTGGATGAGTGGTCCTTGTGAG
This sequence comes from Aspergillus calidoustus, assembly GCA_001511075.1. Lineage (NCBI taxonomy): Eukaryota > Fungi > Ascomycota > Eurotiomycetes > Eurotiales > Aspergillaceae > Aspergillus > Aspergillus calidoustus. The sequence continues at coordinate 37,032 of CDMC01000033.1, forward strand.
GTCTAAGACAGTTTCACTAAGCAATGCCGCTTGCGGCCCGTTGGTCGACTGACCGAATCGGCCTCAGAACTTCCATCACGTGTCAGCTGCTGCAAACAGAACAAACAAGCTCATAGCGTCAAGGTCATCATACGTTAATCCATTTGTCGCTTGCGCCACCCCAATTTCAGGTATTTCAGCTACTGTTGTTATTTTTAAAAAGCATCTGTTCATGTCTGGCTTGTGCTCAAGTCGAATCTGTTGGCTAGATGGATGACTTGGTCTTTGGGTTTGACTCGATGCCACCCTCAACAACACCCACGGACAAAGCACAAGTCTGCTCGAAGCAAGAGAATAGACCAGATCCCCTTCCTTCATCACTTCCTAATGAAGACTCGCTGGCCCCAAATATAGCTTTACTTTCGGATTCATCGTTTCCTCTCAAGGCAGAGTCACAAAAAACATTGTCTGCTCGCAAATCTTGTCTAGTATGTAAACGAGAATTTGAAAATGTGTGGGGGTTTGATCCTCCATGCTATATACGATATGGAATGCACGGTATGATATATTGGTTTAAGCAGACATTTTGATGTGCTAACCCAACAATGGCCGTTAAAACAGACTAGAAAATATCTCGACATTATCAAACCTAAGACCTGAAAAGTTCTTGTCAGTTATATATAACTCAAGAAGTGTGTTTAGTTATATAAGGCAGATGCCGCAGTCCATTGCTGTCTTATCTTTTGGCGCTTGCTGCAATTTGTTCCAAGTATAAGTTTGTTCTGCTGTCCTTGCACTTTGAATGAAAACCAAGGAGCTCTTCTGGAGCGCCTTGAATTCTTTCTCTAATTTCTTTTTTTGCAATGGCTAACTCCCTATAGCGTAGCTCTAGTCGCACTATCTCCTTTTTTCTCTTCTCGCGGCTTCTCCTGCAGCAAATTATGTCGTGCCACGGTCCTTGAAGATTTCCCTGACAGAGATAACGTTGGGGTATTAGGTCTACTAGAGTACCTTCAGCCATATACCTATGTTTCCCTTGGAGAACTAGGCATCTTGCCTTGCTAGCCTTGGATATGGTATCACTAAGAAAGTCCACGTGGAACTTCTGTAATCCGGCAGGCGAGGGGTTATATGGCGTGCCACGATCAGGGAGGGGGAAAGCCGGCTCCTAATATAACAACTCAAAAACGATGTAGAATATCGCAATTATTCACGCACGTCACAAGATGTGAGTGATTAAGGTCGGTAATATATCAACGCTCAGTTGCTAACCGCGTGACTAGGGGATGGACAGTCGTTCCGAGAAGGGTTGCTGACCCAGATATGTAGGTACATTCTCTCCGGGCGGGCTTTTTTGATGAGCCGGGCTGATTCGATAGTCCTGTTGTTTGACATTTGGTTGCAAACTTTCGGTGACAGATGTTCTCGAAGCCCACTTCCCGAGAACATCTTTTGCAGTAATAAGAATTCAGACTGAATTCAACCACATCAAATACTGAGATGTGAACAACGATAATGAGCCAATACTATAGATTTCTTGAACATACTCCATCTCCTAGGTATTATGAGGAGTAAACCAGTTGGCGTTGGTTGACTCTTGCCTCACTCCCTTCCCAGAAGCCCTCCGCATCTATATTCTCTTCTAAGACTCAGGTTGGTCGAAAATTGGGGGTCAGAAATAGATGATGTTGTTTTGAAGCTCAAGACTTAGGTAAAGAAGGCTGGACTCGTCAAAGATAGGCGTGACCTGCAGATGTTCGATTCCGCCCCATGGTGAAACCGTCCGCTGAACTGATTGTGTGGAAACAGCGTTGCTAAGTGCCCCAAGTACAGTAGTAAGGGAAGACGAGAGGCTGAGATCTCATACAGATCAAGAAATGGAGACCCAAGCACCTTCTCCCTGTCAAATTTAAATAAATTAAGATAGCTTTTCGATACCTCGACGACTCGGAGAGATGAATTAAGGATAACTGTCGGGATGGGCGTGTTCGTAATAAGTTTATCGAGCGATTTCGTAGCATCTTTTTTGGTCTCATTGCCAATTTGTGGAGCCGTCATCAAGGACCCATCTTGCCGTACAAACGCTGGGGGCTATTCTTCATATTATCCTGGTTTCGCTCAATCAGTTTCTCGTAGAGGGTTACTTGTTCAATGGAGGTGATGAGGCGGGTAATTGCGAGCTGAGGAGGCAGTGAGATACAAGATGGACTTTGCGCCACGAAGTGGTGTCGAAGAGAAACAGAGGGCACTGAATGCTTTAATTCGCATTTCAGAGTTGATAGTGCCGCTATTTGATTGGGCGGAGCTTACTTCAAGCTGGGACGCGGAAACAGGTTTACACCTCTATGGGTACCGCAGACCCGGTAATCATTCAATCATACGCGAGGACGTGTCAGCTCAAATAAGTCGAAAGTGTTAATTGGCGGGATCTCAGCCGAGCACAATAATTTCCATTCCGTGACATGACAAATCATGCTAGAATCAACTAAGAGCTATGACTGGAGCGAGATAGGAAAAAAATACTGTCACCAGAGGAGTTCGAAGTTAAGTAAGGATTAAACTGGTTGGCGTTGATCGACTTTTGGTACCGATATGTTTTGAGATTAATTCAGGTTGAAAATGTCTGCGCAGAGTTAAAGAATCCTTGCTTCTACATCCACAGCTCCTCCCCCTTTTACTCTCAGACCCATGGTCGGGAGGACGAAAATTCCAAGAGCGTCCCTCAGCATGTCAAGAAAAGAGGATCAAAGTAGGTGCTCAATAACTCTATGTCCTCGAAAAGCCAAGTACTGGGTTGCTGCTAAATTGGCGAGCCTTGATTTGCGAGACCACCCTGTGTTATGGCTATAACAGCATCTTCACAGCCATCAGCGGCCCGCAATTCCGTGGGTCTCCTTTGGTCAAGCTCATCCCCTTCATTCGCGGCGTCTGGTCCCTTCCACCCCAGAGTGACTGAGAAAGCCTCCGTTGGACGATAAGGAGCGGATTCAAAACAAGCGGGCAAGATTAAGCAGCCTGCCTCACAGCCTCGCACGTGTTGGGCTCGCTGTCAATATCCATTGTCTTAATGTCCTGCGTTGAACTGACCTCCGCCATCATTTGCGTAAATGACTGTGTATCAAGAGTTTGCAAGTCGTCCGCATGCCAATCCTACGCCAAGTTTCTTCGAACCTTTCCCATTCCTTTCGCTTCCCAAACGACTGGTCTCAATGCAATAAGGAGCTTCTTTACTGCTATGCATATCAGTACACCGAATTCTAGACGAGGCCTTTAGTCAAGACGTACTTGCCCCCTTCCATTGCTTCGTTATTCATGCTCAGATTTGTTGAAGATCGCAATATAGGATCGAAACCCCAGTATTCATCTTCCTTTTTGGCGTTTTCAGTATCTAACGCGTGCGTGCTACGAGTAGCCCAAGTTTTAGGTTCCTGCGAATGAATCGCAGTAGATACCTTTAAAACGGGCAGCTGCGGCGATTGAAACGACTTTGCTGGGTACTCAGATGATGCTAATGCAGATCGTTGGTTCTTCGAACCGTCTGCTTCCATTTGCTCGTTTGAATTGGCAGAGACGGGGTCAAACCCCCAAAATGAATCCTCTTTTCGCTTGTCCTTGTCAATTTTAGGTTCACGGAGCTGAGAGGTCATCATTGGGGTAAAAAAGAGGAAAGGGAAGAAAGCTTGGAAAAACTTTGGAGAAGTATGAAGAAGATTCTCTTATACCAATCCACTTAGTTCCCAAGTAGCGGAGGAATCGATATATATAGGGGCATTAACCGGCCCAGTTGTCTTGCAGGCTTCGTTGCCAGACACGAAGCCAACCTCTTCCAAATGTCTTGTAGTGCGACTGACGTTGTCGAAGCCAGAATTTTCAAAGGAATCTTGCATGGCTTGATTGTATTGACGGGTTTGCGCGCCGACAATCTTAAAAATCAGATTGGCAACGAGGGGATTTACTTTTTGAGTTACGGAGCCAGCCTCCGACCTATGACTTGTCTTCGTAGTTTGCCACGCCTAGTTAGGGCCAAATTATGCGTGCTCACAGGGAATACGAAAACCAGTGCAATAGACTGCTGTGATTGGTTATCAGTTCGGATGGAGCGGCCTTGGTACGGATATGGAGACAGCGAGAGAGGTATCTGGGTTCTTCTTGTTCCTGGCGTGGACATGCGAAGGGGTTTCAGAAGTTCTCCCGCTTCGTTCTAGCTGAGGTAGGTACAAGCAGCCGATGAGAATATTCCGCCCTCGCCAGAGAGCAGGCACGCCATCACCATCTGTATATCCTGCTTGGGCCCATCCCCCACACGTCTCACCTCGTACACCTGCTGTCGGCAGAAAAGATGGGATTGGCTCCCGGTAGGGCTCATTGCTCGTTTTCCTTCTCCTCCTCCAGTCTCATCGACATACTGCTTATCATCTCATGCAGGAGAACAACCCCAAGCTCAACATTCTCCAGGAACACCTCCCGAAACGCCTCATTCCCAAACCACCAATCCGCCTTCTCGTCCCACACCCCTCTCTGCCACTCCGCCAAGTCAGCCTTGTTTTGTGTGATGATTTTCTCAGCCTTGCCCTTCTCAAGAAGTACCACGTCCCGCGGAATCCGATATTGCGGCTCGAGCAACACCCGCACCATATCGACCTTTGCCCCAGATACAGCAAACGCTAGCGGTGACTTATCGATTGGTGTCGCATCCCAAGCTACTGGTCCCGGCATCTCAAGGAATACCCTTGCGACAGCTACATGACCCCTCTCCGCGGCCTCACAGAGCGGCGTTTTCCCCTGTGCATCGACCCGCTTAATGTCGACCCCGGGGTGCGCAAGGAGGAGCTTCACCAATTCGATCTGGCCGGTTAAGGCGGCGTGGTGCAAAGGGGTTCGTCCGAACTCGTCTTGTACATTTACATCAAAGGCCGGGTGCGCCAGGAGCGCTTCCATGATAGCTGGGTCGAGGCCATCTGGGTGCGTTGGGTAATGGAGGGGTGAACGTTTGGGTGTGTCCGGGGAGAAGATGCGCACTGCGTCAAAGCGTGGATGGTCGAGGATAGCTCGCACGTGCCCGACCTTGTTCGAGCTGATTGCAGCGCGCAGCACGGTCGGCTCTGGGGGCTGTCCAGACTTCCAGGGCACGTGGTGGATCTCGGCATCTTCGAAGGAGAGGAGGTACCGAAAGACATCGTCGCTCGCCAAATCCGCAGCGCAACAAAGAGTTTCGCCAGCGAGTAGCCAGTTCCTGTCCTCGTCCGAATACACTTCCGATTCCCTTTTCATGACCGTCTTGGTGATGGCCAGGCTACTGCCTCTAATGACGACACGACACATCGTGCGCCGGGGGATAGTCTCAGGGTCAGGCATACCACAACGAGAATATGGCATGAAATATTCCACCTCGCCCTGTCAAAGCGGCCAGGAGTAGTGGGGTGACAACGCGCCCCACCACCGGGTTTACAAGGGCTGCGTCTTGGACCTCCATATCTGTGTCCTTGCGCGAGAGGAACGCGTGCACATCTTCGTAGCCTCGCTCGACCGCATAGTGTATAGCCGCGCGACCCAGCGAGTCCTTGATCTCGGTTCGCAGACCCTCTGGCTTAGCAGTAAACAAGGCCCTCACGACACCTGCGTGTCCGGCAGACGCAGCCCGGTGCAGTGGTGTCACCCCATCATTGTTAACGACATCGCAATCCACACATTTGTCGATCAACCACTAGACAGCGACGGTATGTCCAGCAAGAGCTGCGAAATGTACCGCATTATCTCCATTCCCGACCGTAAGCGCGTGCAAATCAGCTCCTTGGAATGCGAGAAACTCGAGCACATCCACGCGTCCTGCTACCGCGGCCGCCATGACGGCCGGGTATAGCCAGCGATCGCTCGGATCGAAGTTGATGTCGATTTCCAACGAGAGAATGCGCTTGAGGTCAGATACTCGACCAAGATATGCAGCGCCCATGAGTGCGGTGATGCGCCATTGCTGTTAGTCGCCATTGAGCGGGCTGAACATATCGATGCCGTGGTACTGACCCGGTTCTAGGATGTCGAGAACGAGGTTCGGACCGAGTATAATGGTAAGGCTTGAAATCAGCGCTCCTGTGTAGACATCTCGTAATTTGTTTGCTTCCTCGTCCTCCCCATCTACGGCATTGCTGCCATTTTGCCGCGTTTCCGATTCCCTTGAGCATGTGAGGAAATCCGCACTCAACGCTGCGCCATCGACAATCGTTCGAGCAATAGACCTTTCATTCTCGTGTGACATAGGAGGCGCAGCGGCAGTTCGAATAACCAACGCCCAAAGCAATCGCTCCACAAACGCGATTGTGGATCGTCTCGCGGCGCCCCTCTTGAGCGGGAGGCTTCGATGCAGATTCCCCGCTCGGAGCTCCGCAAGGACGAGGTCAATGACAAGGCCATCGAATGTTCCTGGCACAAGTCAATTTCCATTCCTAAAAGGTTTATATATTTTTTTCTTTTTTCTGCAATGGGACAAGATCAATCAAAAGGGAGATGTTAACTCACGACAAACAAGCCTCAACCGCAGAAACCAGCGCACATTGTTCGCGACGGTGCGGCGCCAGCGATCGCTGTCCCAGCCAAGGTTACCCCAATGCCAAGATGGTGGGACGTAGGAGAGGATGTGGGAGATTAGCTCCGGCGGCAAATCTAGAAAGGACATGATAGATGGATGGATGGAAGAAGGGATTTAGCATGATGATGATGTCAAATGAGGCTCATGTTTACCAGCGCCACATGGAGCCGTTTCGAGTCATATGCGGAGGGGCCAGATTGCATCTCTTGGAGAGCAGAGGAATCGGGCCTGTTTGATTAGATAATATGCTAATTTCATCAGATGTCTCTCTTCAAGCGCGACCATTTTGCCAGATAGCTTTTGGAATTAGTGGTAGAAAATAAATGCACTCGAATTGGAGGCTGGGGAGTCTTTGGATAGTAGGTATTACGCTGTACTACGAGCAGCAAGGAAAGTTGTAGACAATACTTTTTAGGGGTGGTTACCCTCGTCAAATAATAGAAAAGTTGGATTTCTGCCTATCTTATGTCGTGACGAAAATGCTAGTGTGCTAAAACCTGATTTCTACATGTGTTGTTAGAGGAAGAAGGGGTTTGAAAATCAAGCTCTGTTCAAGCTCGCTGATGTACAACACAGCAACAATGGCTCAATCCTTGACCGCCTGCTGATTCCGCGGCAATTTCTTCCGAAATCGAACGCGACAGAAGCGGAATCCTGTCACCAGCCCCTTGGGCGAGCACCTAAGCCACAGGCACGTGCGGCGATCTGCCAAGCCCAGAAAGCGCCCTTCCCGCCCCTCGCCGAGGCACGTACCAAGGCTAGATCTCTCGAATCACCCCTCTGCAGGGTGAGTACGACAATATATTTTAGGACCCATGTTTCCATGGACTAAGGGATCAAAGATACGTACCTTCTACTGCCTAGTTCATCATTAAGAACTTTAAACGGTTTCCTCATGGCGAAATTGGCTACCCCAAGAAGAATCCGTCGCCGCCTGTCTAATCAAAAAAAGGGCAAAGCGTCAACAATATAATCGACGAGGAGACACCTTGTTCCGCAAAGCGTTTTGAGTTCTGTCAAGAATGTGACGCGGATATCTCATTAACGGTTCGGCTGAGAAATAACGGCCAGATTTTCATGTTCAACTCGGATGATCGGTGGCATCCGTCCCCACAAGACTTGGTAAGTATCATCCCCAAAGCTGCCTTGCTTTGCTAATGATGTTTAGGCAGTTTACTACCCTGTACCATTAAGGGTAACCTGGCAAGAGCTGGCGGCGAAATATGAACCTTGAATAGAGAAAGCCGAGATGTCTCGTAAGATGCCTGCGGTGGGAAGTCATATTCATTGGCCGCATTCCAGGCCACGAGGGAAGTGGGTTTGGGCTAGGGTGGCAAGATACTGTTTGCCAAGGCGATCTACGTGATCGCGGGATGATCAAGTGAGCTTTATTTTATTGTAAATCGATGCTAGTTATAGAAAATCTGTCTAGTATAGAACTCTGTGTACAGTACGGAATTTGTTCCGTACGAAATCAAATTGGATTTCCAAGTACAGTAATATTTTCTCTCTAAAAATTCCCCGAGTTCCTTTGGAAGAAAGAATTTGGAAGAGAAAGGCGAAGTCTCTTGGAAACTACCTTTCACCAGCTAAGCAAAACTCCTCTCTTTCTCAAAAAATTGCATCTGTTTGCATTAAAGATAGAGAGGATCGACCAACGGTCTGCTTCCCTTGCCTTGGAAATCCCCAAATGCCAGAATCTGAGCGGTTCAAAAGCTATAATACCCCTGGATCCCTTACTCGCCACTTTGTTGCCATTCACGTCGTACCGCATCCGAAAGATATGCGAGTTAGGCGTCGTGGTTCTGGACGATGCGCCCGCTAGCAAGCGCATCGTCCAGAACCACGACGGAGGTGTCCAGTCTGTTGGCGATTCCTTGCGAAGAATAACACGGCCGAGGTACAGCCAATGGAGAAATAATCGAAAACTTCAATTTGATACAACTCAGCCTTCAAGTTCTCAAGGGAATTATATAAGGCGCTGGGTTATCATTTGATGATGCAGTCGCGAAAGCACTTCTGTTCACGTTGCCAGAAAGGCTTCCGCACAGTGCGGGCCAAACATCAGCATGTATCAATTGTCAAAAGCAAGTCCCTGAAAGTTGTCCATGAACAATTTTTAAGGTTGACAATTCCCTAGGAATAAAAAAACTTATAATTATATGTTGGCAAAGTACTGTAGGAACGCTTCCTAGTGTCGTTAGCAAAGAGTCTTGGATTCAGAATACTCTGAAGGTAGTACTTGGAATAACAATAGCACTGATCACGAAGAACAAGTAATACTAAATCCAGGTGGTAACGAGCGTCCTGTTTATCCTTCGTTCTGGCATACCATCCTGTATACCATTACCTGGTACGTACCTTGCCTATTGTTCCTTGGAGGCTCCTTATCCCGCGATTCCCTGGCAACTTGGGACCTGGTCCCTGATTCGTGGGACCGGTAGTGGAGTTCTCGCGAGCCGCTGCTGCGCTCCCAGGGTTTCAAGTACTGCGAGGGGCATCTAGGTAGGACTCTCTTGAGTTGGGCTCGATCGGGTTGGGCGCTCAGACGTTAACCACTGAGCGCTGGGGTGAGCATCGGGCATTGGATTGTTGCAGGCCCAATTAGTTCTGCCCGTCGTCGCCGCCCTCAATGGCCGGCGATCTTCGCTCTTTTCTTGAGGGGGTCCCGAAACACTTACCAAGAAGCGGATCCAGGCCTTCTCCAAAGCTGGGGAGTCGATCGGGGGCAAGTTAATTTTGGTCCACCGGTAAACTTTGCAGGTGCGTCATATTAAAGGACCTTAATTTTATTGTATTCATAATCTTAACCTAGGATAAATTTTAAAAGGCGTTATCATTATCACACCAGTAATCTTAACGACCGTTAACTTTTCCCTGTGATAATTTTATCGCAGTGTTAAGATTATTCCAGTTCGCTGTTAACACGGGATTACGACCGTTGGTGGGACAACAATATTTCATGGCCTTGGCCCCCTAACACTATTTTTGTTACGAAGAAGTTGTCTTTCAGAGATTGCACAAACTTTGTGAAAGCCACAGGTTGGCGGCAAGGAAATAGATATCATTGGATGGCGCTAACGGACCGTCACTTCTGGAGATCCTGACCGGTGGGTCCGCTTCCGAGGGGGTAATAAGGATTGGACAAAGGCCTTCCCTCCCTCACACCCGGCTCTTTTCTGAAGGCTGCAGGTCATCTTTCCCCATCATGGGGAAAGATGCTTGTTTCAACTATTATCTTATATGCAGGAAAGTGTTTATTCCAATCCGTACCATAGACTGCGCGGAAGAACCGACGCTGGATTCCTTTGTCCAGGCAGAAGAGCAATCTTGTGCCCAAGACCCTCTTTCACAGGACGACAGGGCTACAGTACGATACATCGACTCCTGAAAATATATACTTGAAGAGTGAGACAATTAAAAGGGGGAAAATTATCATTGAAGGGTATTTTTCCGAGGCTCCCAACCCATAATAGCCTGCAAGCGTGGGATTGGGAGTATGTACTCTTCGTAAGCTACGGAAGACTACGTGCAATAGAACGAAGGTGATTGTTATGAACCTAGCCTGGGCGGGGCGGCAAGGCAGAAAGATGACTGCGGGACGGAAGTGACGGGAGTCAAGTACAGGCGGCTGTCCTGGGGAGACTGCCGTCAAGGAGAAGACCACGATCGGGAGGAGACAGCAGTCACGGGACGACCGCCGTCAGGAACAGACGAAAGTCCCACAAAAGACAATTTCTCATGGAGTCAATCAATCAATTAATCTGGTTGGCTGCGGATGCTGGCCCACAGATTAGCGCCGCCGCCATATCTTCCGGACCATGATTTCCATCACCATCAGGTGCACTGGCAACAGGAGTCTTATTGCCAAATCCATGCTTGGCCTGTTTACGAGTATTCTACGTCTTTGTTCACTTGGTTGCCAGCTACCGCAAGCCTTTCATATGGGGATACTTTTACGCCAGCGTTATGAAAAGCGCTTGATAGTCGTTGACTCGTTGTTGTTCCGAGTATTTACCCTCATCGCCTCTTGATTCCTCAACAGGAGAGGTTCATCGAGCCTTAACCGTCCACGCAGTAGCTCCTTTATGCCGACCAGTATCTCGGTCTGCATGCGCATGGCGTAGTCGATCTCTATCTTTCTCCTATTCTTATGATTTACCAGAAGAGCACCTTGATGATGTCGATTCTGCATATTCTAGTAGCCCTGAAGATTCGACCCAGAGCTTGTTGCCTTCGGTATTTGATTATTGCTTCGAACACGGGCGACGCTAACATGCTTTGCATCATGGTGCATACGGTATCGTCACGAGCCAGTCGGAATGGAGTCATTGGTATTTATGTAAATTGAGCCTCTTGTCAACCCTGACAGGATAAAAAGCCGACCGCCAGTAAGTAGAGAGCAATTTTATAAATAAGGTACCGTCGTCTTGTTCTGACTTGATTGTTCAATGAAGTTCCTTGTATTCAGGTCTCGGCCTTTTTAGAGCGTTGCCAGCGGTAGCGATCTGGCAAGAGCGAGTTCTTGAGGAAGAGCAGGCAGCACGATATTCCGTTCCGGTCACGTCGATTTCCTAGGAAATTGCCCCGTCATTGGTAGGCGGTCAGGCAGGGCCGCCCTCATGTCAGCGGGAGTCTTGACCGCCTGCTGGAGCTCAAAATAAAACGCTCGAGGGGGTGGAGCGGGGGTTGGAGGGTGAGCAGAAAATTTGGGAACCGAGACTGCGTCGATATCTAGGCTCGCTGCCTTGACAGTTCTGTTGTTTGATATTTGTTCGCAAGGTTGTGTTGACGGAATATCTCGAAGCCTACTTTCCGACAACACCTTTTGCAGTAATAAGAATTTAGACTGAATTCAAACCCATCGTGTACCGTGTGATATCTTAAGCCAAGCGGAAGTCGACACCTGCAGCAGTGTATCATGTCGAATTTTGTTGTGAACGAAGATTCATTTTTGCAAGTTTGGGCCATGAACGGCTTATTCTTGCTTAGGCCTCGCCACAATTTTTGAATCTGTTGGTCCTGGGAGATGATGATCGCCTTTTAGTCGGGACAAGCGGATGGTTCCGCGAGGTAAGAGAGGGAAAAAGGAAAGTTCTCAGTGGATGAGAATACTTATCTACAGAGAACTCATCGTCCTTGCACGATCGATGAAAGTTCCGGAACATTCTGATGGACCAAGCGGGCCTTGGCACCGAGCAATCAAGGTGGAGGGGCCAATTCCTGATTTGACCCTTCCATGCAAAAGTCAACTGTCGCATGTAAAGACGCTCCATCTGATTATCACGTGCTCTTACAATTTTAGACCCTGTCAACAACTTCTACACTGCCAGGATGATGTGGCGGCATGTTTGGTGCTGCTTAGATTCGTGCCAATTCGTGGGTCGAGGGGTGAGTGGCTCACCCCCGAGTGTGAGCTCCTCACCCTGTCTATTGCGCACTCGCTCGCGTCTCAGCCCAAATCGCGCGACCGTACAGCAGCCTCACCCTAAGCTCACCCGGGCGGCACCCACCCGACTTCTGGCCACGCTTAAGCCACATACACACGCCGGTAGGTTAGTAGTATGGTGGGTGACCACATGCGAATCCATGCTGTTGTGTCCGTGTTCACCCAGTTTTTTGCGCCCGATCGGGACTGGTCAGGCTTAGCGCCCACGCGGCCCTACCCTCAGGCTTTCACCTGAACGCCCTGAAGCCCTTTAAAATTCGCCCGCCAAGCCCGAGCTGCTGACGTGGCCTTTTCCCTCAAAAACTTCCTTTCGGAAGAAGAGTCTTCCGGCTGCCGTGCTGCAGGCTAACTAGCCACATACACTCGCCACATTCAGTGGCTCTGCTGTCTTTGTGGCTGACCTACGATCATCACGGGACCGGGCCCTTCACTGTCCCGCGGGGACCGTAGTCCGTGGTGGCTCATGAGCCACTGAGAGCCCGCTCAGGTGCCTGGCAACTAACTGGTATCTCAAGGGGCCTGCAGCCGAAACTTTGATAAGACATTCATCTCGTTATTGCTTTCGTCCTTAATTGCCGCTGCAAATTCCGCAGATTCCCTGGACGTGTCAGAGGGGGAATTTATTTTCTGCATGGACGAGTGACAAAATAAATATTTCTCAGATGTGGCTGCGCACACTATAGGTTCTGACCAGTGGGACCAACTGTGAATCACTCTGAGTCAATCAATCAATTAATCGGGTTCGCTGCGGAAGCTGACCCACAGATTAGCGCCGCCGTCGCGCTCGGGGATGACCCTCACTAAGCTTGCCTTAATGGGGCCGCCGTGGGTAAGTGGGCTAACATCGCTATATTATGCTCCTTTGCACATATGTAAATTTGATACTATTTGACCCGCATATAAGTTTGGCCTTTCATTCAAGCATTAACTAATGTGGCCCATGACGATTCAAGAGACTCTTGATAGACTCTATCTACTTCAGATAACATGGATGCATCCAGCCAAAAAGTATCAAAGAGCTTAAAACTAAGCAAGAAGATGATTCGCCAGAAGCGCGACCGTCGCAAAAATAGTCTTATAAAGAAATCTTTTGAGTACAGCAACATGTGCGGTGCCGATGTTTGCTTAGGCATACGTATCCTGGAGAAAGGCCGAGTACACATCTTTTCGGCTGATTCCTTAGGGTTCTGGGCATTTGTAGGGGTACAATTGGTATACCTCCCGAGACGCACGGCTGTTCCTTAAGCTGATTTGTCTAGAAATCTTATTATCCAACTCCAACTCAAGTAACCGACAAGGAGTTCTGCAACTCAAGATGCCAAACTTTGTCAGCACAGAGCTCTTCGCCTAAAACCACGGATTCTTTGGCTGAATAGCTAGTCTCTGGCGTGCTGTAGAGCTTTTATGATAATTCTTTCCTAACATAGATGAGACAGTGGTTTCGGGGTTTTATTTCTGAGTTGGGATCTTGCTCTTATTGATGCCTATGTAAATAGTAAACGAAGCTTCCAGGAGGGGCACTGGTATCTTGGTCGCAGAAAATGGCATTTTGACATTGACACGATAACGTACAGTAGACTACCTTGGGGCATCTAGTTTTACCCCAGGGCAAAGCAAAGCCAGCATAGGAGTCCGTAGCCTCATGACGTTCTGCCATAAATGTTCCGTTTAACCCGGCGTGCTCCTGTAGGAATTCGGGTAATCAAGCAGAATGGATCATCTTCGTCTTCCTCGCAAAGTACTTCTGCCAGCACGAAGGGCTGTGGATGAAGAATTGCCAGGCCAAGCATCTGAATCTATTCCAGGCCATTACCCCGGACGTCTCCACTCGAGACAACATTTTATCGTAAGGCTATTTCCCTTCTCCTCCAGGAAGATCCATCCTTGCCGACATCGATCGATCCTCGGGCTTCGACACCTCCACTCATAAATAAAATCGCGCTTGGACGCCGAGCCGAAATCTCAACCCATAATCGCACCCATGGGCGGCTACAATCTTTGTTCCCGGCCAATAATGATACCTCAGTGGTCAATGAACGTTGAACGGGGAACAGAAGGTGGAGAAGATGTCGACACAAACTTCTCTGGATCGACCTCTCATAGTTTTGACATTCGAAGGACGAGACACAAGAGGCGGATATCGGAATCGAAGAAATATATGAAGCCAATATCTCCCGAAGACGGATCTGCCGTGATTCTACTATGTTGGGGTGAAACATCCTGCTGCTCAGTCCTGCCAGTGTCTGCTTCGAACCCAGAAGATGAAGTGGCTACGTGGAGAGAGATCAACGCAGCCTGGTACACTCGCAAAGGCAACTGGAGGAAAAGGCTGATGGGATTGAGGGTCACGAGAGTTGCCGTTGCCGAGGTTTGTTATAACAAGCTCGCTGCCGAGCAGACCTTTGTCGATATTTGGCAGCGAGTTAGTAGGGCCTACCGCCTGCAGCAATCCCTGGAGTGGGAGCTTCGCAGTCTGCGTGTCATCCAGGCTTACTCCAAGTTTTTGTTGTCTCAGCAGAGTCACACAGAAGCTGATTCACCTCTATGAGCGCACACGTCAGACCAGCAAGCTTATCTCCATCCACACGGATGTCGTCAACGATTATTCCAAGCACTTTGGCGAAGATCACTCGGTCGTCTTGCAGCATTTATGGACTCTGGCTGAGCTGACGCGGCCGCAGCCATCGTCCGTGGGCTACTATCGCCGAATCTTCGAGATTTTGAACAAGGATTCGAACACGTGCGACTCGCGTGCATTTGAGCCGCTCGTCATCGTGATCACAGAACTCATCAAGCAAGAGCGTTACCAAGAGGCACTGCGGCTCTGTCAGATTCTGTTTAACACTCTCCAGCACCCGCGAGTCAATGCCCAGCTGCGGGATTCAGGGTTCGTGCGGGCCGTCTACGATCGCTACGTGCTGTGTCTTCAAATGACCCATGCAGATGCTCATGTCATCCACGACGTGACTGTGCAGTATCGCAAGGCCTGCATTACTGTCTTTGGTGCGCAGGCCGCGATCACGATCCACGCGACGCAGACACTCGCCTTCATCGCCCAGGGAATCAAGCAGTATGAGGCTGAAGCAACGGAGCTCTTTGAGTCACTCCTGGAGATGCACTCGAGCGAGGTCGACATTGACTACGAGAACATCCGTATGACGCTGGAAGCAATATACGAAGGGCACGATGGCGTAGACGCGACGTCGACAGAGCTCACCACGCAGCAATTTCACCGTGTCGTCGCTGCTCGAGTCAAGCGGCTGTCTAGCATTCGCGAAACGTATGGATGGGCCCATGAAAGCTATCTGTCCCAAATGGAAGAGGTTGTTTCTCTGTACGAGAAGAGAAGAGAGACCCAGGCTGCCACAGCCCTGCTTCAGGAGACCACAATTCATATTGTCTCGTCCGAGCAGTTCTCGTCTCAGCAGGTCCCGGCTGCTAAGAGCATTGTCTCCAGCTATAGAGCCATTGGGCAAGTTCAGCGTGCCAGAAAGCTGTCCCTGGAGATCTACCGGCAGATGGTCGCGAAGGACACGACCAATACTAGCTCTGTTGGTTTCGACCTCAGCTCGAGCCAACGCCACAGCCTCCTCTTCCTGGCGCAGCTCGAGTATAGCCTGCGAGACCGCGGGGAAGCTTCACTGACAATGCCGGAGATTTACTCGTCGCTGGTAGCCGAGGTCCAGTATTTCGAGCGGTTCCAGAAGGAAGTCCACTCCAAGTCCAGTACCCTCCAAAGCGTGCTTGGTATTGTCTCACACCTCCGGGGACTTTTGCTCGCTAGGGGCCAGGCAGAAATCTCTCACCGTCTGCTGGAGCAGTTCACCGACTACTTCATGTCGACTCAAGGCCAGAAACTCGAACTGAACCGGAAACAGGCCAGCGTGTTCCTATCCACCATTCTAGATCACTTCCAGTCGCATTCGTCGCAGAACTTCCTCCGATCGATCGTCCTTGCCACACAAACCAGGGTCATCCAGCTTCTGCAATCAAATGACTTCGACCGGAACGGCCCAGTCTGCGACCTGGCTCTGGCCGCCTTCAAGTTCGCTCGTGCGCATGACGGCTTCGCCTCGATCACACCAGTGAAACTACTCTTCAAAATGGGCCTTGCAATCTCCAACTGGGCGATCCAAGTGCCCCAAGCACCAGACACCGAAAGAATGCTCCAGGTCTCAGGCACCATCATCAAGGAAATGCTGGGTTACTGCAAGAGCAGGGATATTGACCTCACCTGTCTAGACCCCATCCACCTTAACAGCCTCATCAAATCCCTCGACAAGGAGAAAGACTACCAGAACCTGGCCTGGCTGCTCATTTTACTCTGGGAGAAGCGCCAGAAGAGTCGCGCAAGAGGTTCAGACGACACATACACTCCCGCACTCGGCCGCATGCTGGCCATCACCCTCTACCTGGTCGGTGATTATTCGTCTTCGATCCGACTCGCCGAGGACATTGTCTACAATTGTGCCCGTGTGCATGGACCTCGTCACTCAAGTACCATCGAGATGACTATCCTCCTCTCACAAATGTACACTAGCGTCGCGCAAGGATACCAAGGGACAGCAGACCATAAAGGGCTGGCAACGCAGTACTACAAAAGGCTGCGGCGCTGCATGAGAACGCACTGCGCGTCTTCGTGGATCCCAGCTCTGCCGCTACAGCCATTGACGCCGATAGCAGTATTGCTGATCCATACTCCGCGGGCTCAAGTCCCTCCGCATCCCCAGCCTCCAGCCCCGGCGATGAGTCGGACCCTACTAGAGCACATGCGAAGGCCGTCCGACAACATCTGCATCTCCTCAAACTCGCCGTCGAGCGCCTGGGCAACTGGCCAAAGGACTACGCTGAGTACGAGCGGCTGAACTCGGATGTCTTCCGGATGTTCCGCGAGGATTTGCAGGGGATCAAGGGGTTGGACAAGTGTAATCTCAGGCAGTTTGGGGCCGGGCGTGCGGAAGCAAGTGACGATTTGATTAAGCCTGGTTCATTGCCGCAAATGGACTTGGGCATGCTTGCTATTGCGGTATAGGTTGGTAGGATTGTGGTAGGGAAAAATGCCCGTTTGTTGGTTTGTGGATTTATGGCGAAAAGTGTTGAGAGTACTACTATAATCATGAAATGGGACGGGTATGCTTGCAAAGGCAAGGTAATTTATCACCGACGTTGCTACCATTCATGACAGTCTGTCATGACATCAGGATTTCGTGGATCGTGACAAGAGGGAAACAATTCCCCAAGTGCCAGCGACTTGTTGCTTCGAACTCGGCCTGACAACCCAGGGCAACGTGGCTGACCCAGTCAATTGATTTTTTCCCAAATCCTAATCTCCAAGAGCGAATCTGGGGGAAACTCGAGCGTCCCATAGGAGATACGGCAGGTGCAGGACTGCGAGGAGATTATAGTGAACAATCTGCAAATGTGTACTAATGACCTTTTCATTATATTCCTTTTGTCCAAGTCCTGGGCAAGGTCCAACGGGGTCCACCACTTTGAGGTATGCTGTTTGCCAACTTGTTCAGCTCATAGTCGATCTTTTGAGTTGCTACCAGATCGTGGTAGTTGCGCTCTTGATGCCGTTCAATCATCCGCTTAAACATATCCGTCTGCGCCTTTTCGAACCAGTCCAGGCTCGAGTCTCCAGGTAGGGGCTCGTCTGATCCAATGCGGATCCTGGCTATCGCGGTGGGCATTCCAAGCAAAAGGCACATGTACCGCTCGAGGAAGGTGATATGTGTCCAGACGACCGCGCCGGAGACATATGTGCGCTGACCGTACTGCTTCACTTGCCTGTATGGGGCTTTGCGAAGCAAGCCCATAAACTAAGCGAGTGTTGATGCACGACGAAGACTGGCCAGAGCACGGTGAATCCCAAAAACAGGTTATATACTCGATAAAACAAGGAGCCGCGCGTTCTCGGTATAAGAGAGAAACGGACCAAGATGTCTCGGCCAATCAATTCATGTTCGGTTTTCAGTGGTTCATGAAGCTAATATTTGTCTGTGAACTGGCAATGACTACACAGTCGGGGCAGCACCATGATAAAAGCCATCAATGTGCCAAGTTTCTACCTTATCCAGAGCGCACCCCAGACACAAGCTGATCACTATCAGTTACAGATGTCCAAGGGTTTGCTCGGACATGGCGAAGAGAAATATCCGCTAACCGCGTCAATTCCATGCGCTGATTGTAAAAGGGCACAAGACATAAATCCTTCTAGAATCACCCGTCCCTCAACGCAGCGGATACAGTTGCTAAGAAGGCAAAGATATATATCGGGCGTAGGTGGCGTTTGGTAAGCATCCGGAGATCCGGTGGGAGATGCATTTATTATGCTGAAAGCAGAGATCGTTAACGTCACTAATTGGGAGCATCTTCCGCGATGTTACATCGAAAGGGCCTGGACTGGCCCTAGCCCACCTGTGACCAATTGAGGCCGTATCCCGATCCTTTCTCTACGGTAGTTTATAGGTGTTGATCTTTGGTCGCAGTTGTTGGTGGTCACCGATCATGATGAGCTGCTTAGTGTGGGATCCCATGCAGTGAGGGCATGTGACCTACACCCCACCTAATCAACTAGAATTAAGCTAGGGCTTGATGAAACCACTGTGCTCCCGCAGTTGGCACTTTCACGTTCTATGGAGAACCTATTGTCCGGTGCCTGTTCAGCCTGTGCGCTTGTTCGCTCCCATAAAGCGTAGTAAGGGCAGAATATGGTCGCGTCGTCAAAGATTGGTGTGACCGAATGCTCAACCACTTCTACGTCGCCACCCAGCCGTAGAGAATTCCAAGTCATCGGACCTCGTGTTGATCAAAATGAGATGTCAGACTACGAGGAAACGATTTAACCGATTCTCACCTGCATTCATTTTCTCTTCGTAGTTACTATCGGATAATCCAGGGTGTAATTTAGTTCCTCTATGAACTTGAACGTTAATTATCGAGCCGCATACCCAGTGTGGCGGTGCTGTTGTCTTGGAGAGGAAGTGGGGTGCTATATCTTCTTTCTTCCAAGACTATCAGGCCGATGCGCTCTAAGACATGATAGGATGAAATATCTGCTGTGTGGCCGAAGTACCGCGAAAGGTTGCACCTATATAAATAGTGCCGTTTGCCTTGCTACGGCCCTTGCCGCGATCAGCGCCGACCATGACAGGTCACGATGCTATCTATGTACTTTGGTACCTTCTCCTACTTTACCCTCTTCTACAGTGCCTCAGGGTTGAGACTAGTGCTATTAGTACTGAGTGAAAGTATGTACATGTATTGAGCTCAAGTCAATCTTTTTCATTCTACGAGCTCATGGCCCTTTGAAATTCCATATCGCGGAACGACCGCCTGCCAATTCTCTCCCAACTGTGCTAACTCAGGATAATCATCTTGATACATATTCATTTACGCTTGCTCATTCTCGTTTTTTTTTTTTTATTTCCAATTTGGCTGTGAAGATACAAGGAAATGGCACTGGTGCTAGTGAATACACTGAGGTACCACCCCCGCCTGTTGCTCATTCACTAACCAGACTAACATCGTCGTTCCATCAAGAGGAAAGAGCCCTCGGCAAAAGAGCAGAATCTGGCTGTCAAGTCTTGAGGAGCATCTCAGCACTGTAAGTCCAGACCGGGGCTACCCCTCAGAATAATAATAAAAAAAAACTTAGCGCACTGACGACTAGTAGCTCTCAAGACAATGTGAGATCTTATGCCTGCTTCTAAAGCGGCTTTACCTGGAAGTCTGTGGTACACAAGCATACAAGTCCGCGTTGCAATACCCCGAAGCGCTGATGGAGATCTTTGAAGAGATCGACTACGCCACGCGCATGCAGACCGAGATACTGGTCGCCATCAAGGAGCTACTGCGTGGACGGCCATATCCCGTGGTGCAAGTCAGTGATTATAGTGGATAGGGCTCGGGGTGCGTGAAGGCCGCGGTGTTGATAGTTAGAGAATGGGGTGACTTTATCTGGGAACATTATATGGGCTTGGTCTGGTGCAGATATATGGATAATGGATAGTAACAAGGATTGCGCATTTGATGGCTTTCGGTCTCTACTAACAGCTCCCACCGAATGTGGTTTCGTAACATTGGGGCCTTCTTACAGTACATAAGTCATTCTACATAGACGCTGGTCCCTTGGTATTAGTAAGGGCTAAAATTAATTACACTGAGAATTATTGAGGACTGGAACTGTGGAATAAAAATCAAGCACCTCCATTGCGCCGGACAAGGATGGTAGGTTTGCGGTTGGTTTGGTACCCAATGTTCGCTCTACATGCACTTGCCTGACGCCATACTATGGAGTTTGTTGAGCTGGATATATCGCTATACATCCAGTCTTACGCTTATCCTTGATCATTCCATATCTATTGTTGAAATCTTGTACAGCCATACCTTTTCCCCTGGGAAGACTCGCGATTCCTTGCTGCGTGCGACCTTCAGTGCAATTGAGCTGGAGGCAATTCCCGCCCCTAATATCCAAACTATTAAGGTGCTATGCGCGTAGCCTGCTTAACAAAAGAAGCCCAAATAATTGACGGGATTCCGCCCAGGGAAATGTCCTTTATGATTTACGTGTTACCCCTATCAGGGAACATTCAACACTGCTCTTTTTTGTATTTGAGGCACTAAGACTCACTAAGTAAGCCGCCAATTACCAGCACGCCTACCTAAACGGGACCTATAAGATTCTTGTTGATACTCTCAGAGAATATGCCATCTTCATGATGGATAGCAAAGGACATATCGCCAATTGGAATTCAGGTGCGGCCGTTCTTAGAGGTATAAAGCGACGGAGATTGTTGGTAAGCACCTCTCGGTCCGTTTAACTATTTCTGATGGCGAATAGCCTTGCTGGAGCCGTGTCAAGACTCGACGAAATCCTCCGGTTGATGAATCAAGAGGTGATGATGGTAGATACTTGGAACTAACGAGGAGTTGACGACTATCAAGCGCTTCTCATAATGCTGGCGTAAATGTAAAAGTATTCCCATATGAAAGGCTTGCGGCAGCTGGCAACCAAGTGAACAAAGACGTGGAATACCTGTACACAGGCCTAGCATAGATTTGGCAATCAGACTCCTGTTGCCAGTACACCTGATGGTGATGAAAATCATGGTCCGGAAGGTATGAGTCCGCTCCCGAGAAGTTCTGGGTTTCAGCCGGTAGCTGCTCAACAGGTATTGAAGTCAGGGTTTGATTTTGAACGGGCCAAGACTCAAGAGACACTGAAGAGATTGAAGAGGCGCAAGTCCTGGGGCAAGCAACATGCTCAGGGCGTGGAGCACGACGGTCTGCAGATGAGGTTGGCGTGGCGCTTGCAATGCTGAAGATATCAGTTGAGCTCTTCGAGGTCTCCCTGTCGGTCCTCGATTTTGGTAAGTGAGACCGTCGTCGATGCCTATTGAGACGTGAGTTATTACTGAAAATCTAAGAGCGAGCTCAGTAGATAATGGCAGAATTTCTAATTCTAATGTACCTTTCTTTGTATGTTGGTGTACCATATTCGTGAGGCCGCACCCTGAGATGGGTCCGCCGATGGCGAGCAAAACTAGATGACTAAGATAGGCAGGTGTCAGATCTTGAGCTTCCAAAAGTCAAGCTGAAATGATCGTACATCGGAAAAGGCTTTCTGGCACTCAGGATGGACACAGATGTATGGCTTTTCTCCCGTGTGTATTCTTTCATGGACTTTCAGGGAGCTCCGCTGAATAAAACTCTTCTTGCAATTCTCGACAATACAAGAGTATGGTCGCTCGTTGGTATGGATGCGGTAATGTCTGTGGAGGTCTGCTCTGCGGGCAAAGGACTTGTAACTCTCAGTATGGATATGACAAGACAAGAGATCTTATATCACCTTGTCACAATGCTCCCATGAACAAGCGAACCTACGCGTAACGCCTGCAACCATGATCGCATGCTAGGTAAGGTCACAGAACAGGACTTAGAAACTGAAGGGAGTGCTGGGGAGCATCTATGGCTGGTAAAACAAGCAAGAGCTGGCTGAGCAACACGGGAGAGGACCAGACGGTA
Organism: Aspergillus calidoustus; assembly: GCA_001511075.1. Taxonomy (NCBI): domain Eukaryota; kingdom Fungi; phylum Ascomycota; class Eurotiomycetes; order Eurotiales; family Aspergillaceae; genus Aspergillus; species Aspergillus calidoustus. The sequence continues at coordinate 59,072 of CDMC01000033.1, forward strand.
CAGGTAAGATAATGATATGGCCTGAGGGGTCGCCAGGATGGTACAGGTGGGGCGAGGATAGCAGGATAAATCATTTAAGAAAGTCGGCGACGTAGTATGTGCTAAAGGTCGGGAGGTTCTCTGAGCATACGAGATGACAGGTAGTGTGTGTAGTTTGATGACGGACCGAATACGATGGCTACGAATGCACTTGCTTCTACGGACAAGGATATGGTAAGATAGATGCATGCATATATGGCAAGAGTGGAACAACAAAGGTAGATAATTGATAAAAAGCATAAAGTGGAGTCCATAGGTACAGATGAGCTATGACTAGAATGCTATAAACTTTGGTATGGGACAAGATATCACAGTGGTTTATTATGCATAGGCCACCCTGCTTTATCGACCAACCTAGTCCTGGTGGAACGTGCAAGATTGTCCCCAGCTTTGTTGTGATCCTAGTGGGATCTGCAAGCCTCAACTCACCCTGGCATGGTTCACAGGGGCCGCCAGTGCGGACCGTTCCGTGCTCTTTCAGCTCTGCTTTTAGCAAGTGTGTGGAACGGAAAGTCCGGCACACTCGACGCCTGTCACCCTTCTCGCTATCACGTGAGTAACTTACGTCACCATAACACCAAGAGTCAGAACAAGTCGATCGCCGTCTACGCAGAGCATATGTTGTGGTCGTATGCAAGGCGCATCTGTTCTAGACCCTTTTCTGATGAAGATCCAATTGGTGCGCGGAAGGCTGGTCTTATCCCCGGTCACAGGCGATGCCTAGGGTGTTCCCATTGCCCGTTATTCCTACAAATGCGTAAATTTTAACCTTTTAAGGAAAATGCGCCGCTCATAAGGCAGCTAGAGAATTTATCTGTGCTCCATTGTAGTGGCGCCTTTGTGACTTGCCTACCGCCTCCCCACTGCCGCCTGGACATCGCTACTCCGAGATCAAAGATTGCGCTTCCTTTACTCAGAAACTAAAGCAGGGTTTGGAAATGTCGGCACGGTATGATTTGACGTGTCTTGGAACATATTTTCCAGTGTGTAATTGGCCGGAATTTGGAAGCGAGCGGCCCGTGCATGGGCCAGAAGAAAAGAAAGTACAACAGCGAAAATCATCCTTTGCAGTACATTTGGCAGGATCGACATCTTCCGACGGTAGAGTGAACGGAGGGTTTGACTGTAATATTGCAGAAGCGCGAGAGTGCGAAGCACGGCAGTGAGGGAAGAGAGGGAAGAGAGAAATTCTATCGCTACCTTAGACTTCCGCACCTGACATGCTGTAAATGCAGTAGTTTGGTTTGCCTTAACAGGCAACGGACACTTGACAAGTTATAGCGAGACTCTGGCCGAAAGTTATCGAAAATCCGGGATTATCCGTTAGATACTAACGTCACTTTTTTAAGTTCTCAAACACGGATATTGAACGAATTCCAGATTCAGTAAGAAATTGAGGTCCAAAAGACAATGGCCTCTTTTATCTTAGTCTTACAGGAGTCAGAGGCAGCATATCGCCTTGTATGTTTTGAAACAAGACGACAGGGCAGCTTTGAGACCGCAACAAGCCTTACACATATTTCGTGTTCATGCACGAGTCGCGCAAAAAAAGGATAAAATTGGTGCAGAAAAGACGCGACGGCTCAAAGCCCGAAGAGGACGATCAGAGAGACCATTAATTACCCATAGGAACATTTGGTGTAGGGAGCTATCTGCGGATGAACCAAGTACACTCTTTTTGTTTCCTTGAGTGGACCGGTATTGGCTTGTGCAAAATACCGTGCAGGAAAAACAAGGTACTACTAGCCTTGGGCCCACTGACCGAGTGTCGGATCAGGTATCGATCGACGCAGGTCAAGCAGTTTATAGCCGGGTTGGGCGTGATTGTAACCGCAGTTTGGCGGATCACCATCATGGCTGGGCCTGGAGCGGGCCATTGGAGCCTGAGAAATGGACAAGAAAGTGCTACAGCTTTGCCGCTGTTGCCCTGTTTTGCAACGTCAAAAAACCTTGTCTTTATTGTGCATGGAAATCCTCTGGCATGCGCAAAACGATCCTTTTGCAGCGTTAATCTGCACTAGTGATCATTCGAAGATAGACTTGTCTGTCCACGCCTAGTTTCCGACCAAGATTTAGCTGCAATACTGGAAACTTCGTGGCTTACATACGCAAGGGCTCAGTAGTGATACCTCGACATTTATCCAATTCTTGGTCGTACTTTGTTGTCATTTGGTAAAAGCGCGACTGCTACTGGGCGCAAGCGTGATGCGTATCACAAGGTGTGTCAGAAAAGGGATATACTAGATTTCCTTCGTTTGTACATGATCATCGATCCGCAAATTGGTTTTATATCTGTGAATAGTGGTAGGTGGTGTCTTGTGGCCACTACTGCAATACTCTCCTCGCCTCTCCCGCCTTGCCTAAATCCTGTTACGTCCTGTTACAGAGCCATCTCCTATTTTCCTCTCCAACCTGATAGTATTCCATGGGGCTATAGAACGAATGGCCCCGTTATTTAGGTACGCTTCTTGTCCTTATTCGATTATTGAACACCACTGATATGGTCCTTTTTAATGCAGGGAAAATGGCCCTCAGTATCACAGCGGACCACAGCGCTGGATGATAGAAGAACACCTCTATAATGTCAGTGTGGACCAGAAACCCTTACCCCTCGTTAATAGTAGAACCGGAATACTCACGTCTATAGCTTTCAACACAAAGTGAAATTCTCTACTTGCGTGTAAAGCGCCTTCGGTCTGCAGTCCATGATGAACAACAAGTTTGGCCGCAAAACCTCGAAACGCTTGAAGAGCTTATTGAAGAGATTCACAAGACCATGCACTTGCAGACGGAGATATTGTTGAGGGTACAAGAGCTACTATATGGGACGTCATAGCCCCGGTTTGCAGGGATTGGAAGTCCACGATAATGGAGGAAAAACTTTGGATAGGGGTTGAGGTGTGAGAAGGGTTATGGTCTCGCCGATGTCGTTGAGCTATTGTTTCTTGAAGAGAGTCAGTCAATATCTCAGGGTAGGTAAATGTACGCGGTTGCAGAGCGTCAAGGAAGCCTTTGCGCTCACGCTTGTCACCAAGCTTTTGCCTTGATCAAGTCATGCAGGCGGATGCCGCAAATGATCTCACAGGGCAGGCTCACGACAATGTCGCCTTGCCGGACATCGTATCCCTCGTCCGGTCGAGCAATGCCGCGAGCTGGCCAAGGCTGCTCCTCCAATGACCCTCTTCATGACAGCGACAGACAACCGGAAACTGCGAATGTGACGTCCAATGCGACCGCCTTGGACTACCAGCCCATTTTTGACTTCCACAATAATGTGAGAGGTAGCGGAGCGACAGAAAAATTTGCCGAGCGCTGGTTGCTTCCCTTCTTTCATGCAGATCCTCTGCGGCTAGCCGACATGATACGCTTAGTACCCGACTTTCCGTGTCCAGGCGTTGATTTCGTCAAGTGCTGAATATCGCCCAGCAGCGAGGCGGATTTGAAGCTGTGCGTATCCTTACTCCAGACTCGTTTCACCGGCGACTGGTCCAAAGTTGATGCTATAGCGTGTTGCCAGGCTGCCGGACTTGTCATTGGATCGGGACTGTCAATGCAGGTTAATATACCATTGGTGCTGATTCGCGAGCGCGGAAAGCTTCCACCACCTACTGCTTCCGTCCTCCAACTCCGGGTCCCATATCTCGTCCATGGGATCACATGACGGGGATTGGAAGTTGCTAGAATTAGAAGAGAGATTGCTCCCGAGAGACGCCTCCGTCGTGGTTCTGGACGATGTGCTTGCTGGCGGGCGCACTCTTTGGCAGTGCTGCAATTACTGAATCAAGTTGGAATCAGTTCAGAGAAGATCCACGTGATTGTGGTCGCTGAGTTCCCTGCACATGGTGGCCGTGGTTTTCTGCGCGAGCAGGGTTTTGGAAGAGTCAATATCCAGAGCCTTCTGGTCCTGAGAGGGTTTTAAAATAGATTAAGCAGATTATTTTCTACTTTTCAGTTTGTCATCAATTTAAACTTCTCTTACGTCGGCCACTGCGAATTCCTGATCAAGTTAAGCTCACACCGCGTGCCAGGTACCCTAGATCACCATCAAACATTAGACGACCAGATTCGGTAACCAGGCGGCCCTGCTTCTGTTTAGTATGCTGAAACTCTTGAATCAGCTCCGCAAATTGCTCAGCTAGTTCGCCGTCCATCTTCCCAGGCTCAAATAGATAATCCATCCTGGCTTTAGCGGTGTTGAAATCCCTAACCCTTTTTAGTAGAGCATCAGGATCAGCGGCCAGAAGCTCCAAGTATACCATCAGGTAGTAGCCGCACAACTGCTTCGACTGTTGGGGAAGCGTCCCTTCTGTAGCTTCGTAAAACCGAATCATGCCCCTCTGGTTTGCGTTTAAACTACCCATAGCTCGAATAATAACCTGTTTAATAGGGTGGTAGAGCTTCTCCTTCTTCCAATCAAACCAGGAAGAGTCCAGAATATACTGCGTGCAAAATAGCTGCTTGCTCGCGAGAGGTCTCGCAGCCGTCTTCTCGGGAGGAGTTCGAGGCCTCCAGAGAGGTTGCATGCGACTGAATTGTCATATCGCAAGAGGGTTCACTTGCGGTTTCTTGTGGGTGACTGATTGCGCCATGTGAGGCTGGATGGCTGGTTGTTGATGGATGACCGAACGTTTCAGGCGAAGTTCTAGCGGGATCGATCGTCGCACCGGAGGTACCATAAGAAGTAGCATCACAGGATGTTGCAGGGCCGTCAGAGGTTGAATCGCCGGAGGTTCGTGAGAAGGTTTCAGGACAGGTTTTATCGCGGGAGGTATTATTGCAAAAGTTTGCCGGGCCACGAGAAGCATCCAAGTCATCACGTTGAGCTGCAGGCGCCACGCGTACGCGCTTAAACGGCTTCGTTGGCCGGTAAGCAGGATATTTCTGTTTTCGCTTGCGATTCGCTAACCCGCATTGGCGATTATCTTTGCATAAATCATCTATTTCGTTAATAACGTTGATAACTCTGTTGCTGAGTCTTAGATCTGGATGTTTGGCGAGTAGTTTGGTGCACAGGCGAAGCGCATATATCAAGTGAGCCTCTGGATTAAGCTTTATAGACTTGTTGAGCTTCATGACTGCACGTGGGAGACAGGAAGATAAGACGTAGTGCGCACGGTGTGTCAATGTCCTTGGACCCTGATTCAGCAATTAGTCAAGGAGTTTAATCACTACCAGTCGCGTTGGCTTCCCAGAACCCGATCGCGACCATTAACAGGCGGTCAAAACTTATTGCTGACACAGGGCGATTCCTACCTGACCGCCTACTGATGACGCGGCAATTTCCTAAGAAATCCGCGCGACCGGAACGGAATATCAAATTACCGGCTATCCCCTTCTCTGCCAGCTGGCCACAACGATTGAGAATCCAACAAAACTGGAATCTGAACATACCCGGATGTTAATCAGAACGATCAAATATGAACAAAGACAAGAACACCTCTTGTAATATTTCTCTTCATTCTCGTGAGGGTTGACTAGAGGCTCCATTCAGATATATACATGCTCAAGCAACTCCTCCATGACTGCTTCGAAACAAATGACTTGACCTTGGCTTTTAGTTCATCAAGATCAACCTCTGTTCCACTATAAAGAATAGCAATTATCGCCTTCAAGGCCTTGTTTGTCTGCTCAGCATGTTTTAGAGCTGCTTTTTGACGTTTGTCTTCTCTTGGATTATAGTAGCAGGTAGAGTCTCTTTGCACAGCCATCGCACGGATTTGATCCAGAGCACTAAGTTATAGATTTTAGCTGGGCTCAGACACGAATATTTCAAGTACTACCTTAATGCTCTTTGCCTGACAAGAGGTACAGGCAGTGGTCTGGCGCTGTCGCTTTCGCTTTCGCTGTCGCTGGGTCTGCTCTTGGACACCAGCGGAGCAAGATGTAGTGACTGGGAGAAGCGGTCGCAAGGGAGCTTTCATAGCACGGCCGGCCATATCAAATGGCTCCGAGGCAGTGAGGCAGTGAGGCAGAAATTTCTGATTATGCCTCCTGGATTCCCTCAACCTCAGAAGCTGAACTTGACGTCATATGTTTAAGCTCTCAGACACGAATATCGCAATCAATCCCAGGTCCAGGAAGGAAATGAGGTCCAGAACGACGGCGGCTCCTCTTTTTATTTGAATAGAGCCTCGTAGGGGTTGACGCATCCTATCTTTGGTATGTGAATGGGTACGTCTGAGTAGGATGTGACAGGGCAGCCTTTATGAAATCAAAAGCTTACACATCTTCTGGTCAGAACGGCGGTCGGCTCGAATTCCTTCGGAGATGTTGAAAAGATCCGACGACTAAAGAAGATCGACATTAGGTCCGCCATCACATGTCAGATCGATGCAGAAAAGTCACGACGGTTCAAAGCCCGAAGAGGAGGATCAGAGAGACGAGTGTTAGAAGAGGCCGGTCTCATCGGAGACTACCATGTAACCAGGTTCTGAGTGACCTGTTTGCTGTCTGGATGGTATTGGAGTGAAAATGACTCCAGGGTGCGAATCGTGCCAGTGGATTCCTAGATACGAGCGACATTGGCTGCTTGATTAAGGAGATTAGGCCTCTCTATCCTCCGATCCTGGCTGAACATGATTCAACCGCCCCTCGTGAAGACTTTAAAGAAGCTTTGTCTATTATCATATTAATAAAGATTCTGGCCTGTTATCGGATTCTATGTGCGTTCACCTTTCTTTTTCAAATCTGCAAGGCAATGACTAAATCTTGATGGTAGATGCCGTACAAGATCATCATAAGCTTTATCAACGTCGGTAGCTGTTACTGGGCGTTGTTCAAGTACGGTCGATACTTTGCACAACGGCATCCTAAGCTCACCGAGGACCACAAGGCAGTTGGCTTAGTATTAACCCTGCAACAGGCGACACGCACTGGTCAGGGAGTAGCGAGGGATATTAGCAGGCGATACCAGAGTCGGGAAAGTGGCGTGGAAGCGTGGCGGAGGATTAGGAGAAAGTCTGGACCTCCTGTCACATGAACTGTGTGCGATCGACATTTGTTTCAAGCGGGTCATTGCGGTAAACCATATGGGACATCATACGTAAAAGACTTTTCTCCATCAGGCTTGTTTCGGAGGCTCTTTGGCCACTGAGCCCGTGGTATGTGTGGATCGGAAGCTGTTAGAGATTGATGACGTTGGACCTTGCGCGATGTGGGCCGAAAATTTTAAGACCAAAAGGCCTTTCAGTATCACTGGCCAAGACAGATTACGGGACATTACAACCAGTTGTCCCGCTTGGGCCTCAGTCTTTCCCTAAGCGCCTCAAAGGGATGGACTTTGGATGCGGGCTCTCAGCCCACTAGGGTCATGCGCGGTAACCTATAACGGGATCACTTATTCCTAAGTGCCGCAAGGAGGAGTGGCGAGACGGATTCCACTTTCAATCAGATAATAACTTGTCAAGTCTGCGCGATGAAGCGATGCTAATCCCAACGACAAGGCTTCCTTCCAGATGCTCCAGTATCCTCGCTAGGACGGATCGGCAGAGCGCCTCACCGCCGGTCGTCCATCCGCTAGGCTCAATTTTGATCGTCTTCTTGGAAGTTTCGTCATCACATCGGACTGTATTGAATAAGGTGAGGTGGTGTTCCTCCTGGCCACAATATAGTAACCCTTGATCGGAACAATAAATAATCAAATGACTTGTCCTCTTTTTAAATAGTTCAATAATTAGCATGCAGCCAACCCAGCATACGTGATGCGGAAGAGGTGCGCTATGAGATTGTGGAGGAGGGGCTGATGGTGGAGGCCCAGGGTATGGCAAGGGGTTATCATTGCCTAACGCTTCGTGGATGAAAGGGAGAGACTGCCGAGGTTTGTCTTTCACATCGGCGAGCCGCGCGGTTCCGGAGGTGAAACGTATCCAGGACCTGCGTTTATGGGAGCCGTGGAGTATGGATACGGGGGTGCTGGCTCCAGTACATCGCTGTTGGAGACTGAGGACGAGCGCAGGAGAAGCGGCTGAGACTCTCGGGCATAGAATGTCGTGGTCTCCGAAATTGATCTGGACGACCCCATGTCAGGTCGAAGGCTAGAGGTTCAATCGTGGCTGGTACTGTACGATTTGTCTGAGAGCGCCCTATTAAGGTACTTCAAACCATGTTAGTGCAATCATCTATAGCAATCAAGTTAGGTGATTTTTCAGGAAGTAACAGTGACAGCATGATCATTTGAGGACATCGTCATGGCTCGAACATCCTGTTACCCGAACGACGGAAGATCTTGTCGAAACACATGCGGAGGACTACGGTAAGGCAAAACAGCCAGCAATGCAGTAAGCAGCAATGAAACTGGCCCATGAAGTTCTCGTGCAAGCAACGGGCGGTCAAGGGTTGCCTTTACAAAATCGAGACAAGATCTGCAGAAAATAGCATCAGCCGGAGCTTGAAGACAAGAAGCGAATTCAAAAATCTTTTCTGCTAGCATTCACTGGGGCATGCTGTACAGACAGACTCACAAGCACCTGAAGCTCCGACTGCTTCGAGCACTAGGAGCAAGGGTGGAACTTAAGAACGTGTTTCTCTTTTCCGAACTCCTAGCAAAGGAATCTTCATATTGCGCAAGCTCAACCCTTGGCTCTCAGAGCGGGCAGTAGGCTCTTCCGCGGTGAGAGACTCTCGGCCATTCCCAACAGGGCCGGAGAGAATAATCAAAGAAGGTGGACTGATTTTCTTTGATTGCACTCTTAGTGTCACATTTCGAGTCAGCGAAGCGGCAAGACGACACTGGTCTGAACAGAACAGGGAGCCGGGTGTTTTGTTGCCACGGGACGCTGATCATGGCTATGGTTGTGGCCGAAGTGGGTGCGTCGCTTCCCTCCCCTCCTTCCGTGGTGTTCGGGTCAAACAGGTTCAAATGACTTTTTTTCTCTCGATAGGACCCTCGACCTGGCTAACCGTTTGCACCTGGCTTGGTTTCCCCATGTCCACCACGCAATCCATCGTCGGCGCTCTCATTGGCGTGGCTATTGCCTCGGATCTTCCCGAGGAGTTCTAGATGCATTTGTTGCTGCGTCCGAGGCAGACGAAAGGTGCTCTCTCTCGAGGTAGTCTCGCGGTATGTTGCAGGTTCGCGAAAGGTTCCGTCAGGGGTCCGTGGAGGGGTTTCGGAACAGCTATTATCGCAAGGCTGTGCTGATTCATGAGAAATACCCAAGTCACCATGCCGAGCTGCAATCCTCATGCAGGCGTGTTTGAATGGTTTCGGAGGCCGGTAGGTAAGATCTTTGAGTCTTCGTTTGCGGCTAACTGAACGCGTTAGATATTTCCTTGCATAATTTGTTTATTCATTCCAAAATAAATTTCTTGCTAAGCCTTAGATCTGAGTGTCGGGCCAGCAATCTGGTGCAGAGGCGAGGCGCTTGCATGAAGTGAAGCTCTGGATTGAGCTCCCAAGACTTGTTCAACTTCAATGGTCGTGTAGATTTCAGGTGGGAGCAGGATTGTCAGGAGCGATGGGCAAACTGCGTAGGTTCCTTGGAGCTTGTGTGATTAATAGCAATTATCGTGACCCAGCAGTCAGTCAAGGATTCCTTATTGATGTGCTTCCAACCGGTCGCATTGACGATCAGGAGGCGGTTCAAGGGCAAGACACTCCTTCACCGCCTCCAGAGGGAGCGGCAATATCCTGGGAAATCGACACGACCAGAGCAGACATCATCCCGCCTGCAGTTTCCTCATCTATAGTACTGCCTCTGTGGGAAATTCCTGTAAATCAAGGCGATAGATTTTATAGAAGAGCAAGCGATGGGTTGAATTGGAAGGGAAATCCTTTTGAGGAATTGAGCCTGCCATCTCTGGGCCGAAACCTGGATCTTGGCTGGAAGTAAAAATTGAGGAATGTGGGAAAACCATGAACCCAAGTGTTTCCCGCTGAGATTTCTGAGATTTGTTTTCGATACAGAGCTTGAAGATCCAGAGACAAGTAATGGTGACTGCGCGGCCAGTCTATTTGCGCCCTGAATGGAGTCGCAAGTACTCTGAATCTTTATGCTGATACATAAACAGGGTGCATACTCCGCGATTTCCGACTGACTCATGCCAAACCTAGAGCTACACGTGATACTACGTCACCTGACGCCAGTTCACGAGTCGCCGTAAGGTTTACGACCCAACTCGCTACGGAGTAGAATGTTCCTGGCACAACGGCACCGAGATCAGGACGTCTATTTAACAATTCATTCCTCTTCAGTCCCGGTTTTACTCTCACATATTCGTCTTCCGTGAAATCACGTCCACAATCCAATGATCCACAGAGACCGCCGTAGTCTAAGGGAAGGAGCTCGAAGGTCTCAACAATATTCCGGTGGTGCAGGGAGGAGGCGATAGAGTACTCTGAGGTTACTCGCCTGCAATAGTCATCCTTAGTTTGTTCCGGTCCGCGGCGAAAAACCTTCAGAACATAGTAATGATTGAGCCGGGGATTGCAATCCTGCACTTTGTGTGACAGCAGTACAAGTGAATGGGCGCCAAGCCCGGCAACGGACTCAATTTCACCATATTTCTGTGTGATGGCTGCCATCTTATGACTTTCGAGTAGCCATTCGCGTGAGTCGCCCTTTGTCCACCGTTCCCATTCTGTCTGCAACAACTTGGAGGCATCCAAACGCTTGTCTTTATCTCTAAGACCTATCCAGCCTAAAATATCGTGAAGTTACGATTCTAGTTCGTTCGCTGACCATATCGAACTTCTCGTGAACCAAGACTCTTGAATCAAAGCATTCAGTGCCCTATGTTTCTCTTCGACACCACTTAGTGTCGCAAAGTCCATCTAGTATCTCACTGCCTCCTCAGCTCGCAATTACCTGCCTCATCACCTTCATTGAACAAGTAACCCTCCACGAGAAACTGATTGGGCGAAACCAGGATAATATGAAGAAGAGCCCCCCACCAGCGTTTGTACGGCAAGATGGGTCCTTGATGACGGCTCCACAAATCGGCAATGAGACCAAAAAAAAAAATGCTACGAAACCGCTCGATAAACTTATTACGAACACGCCCATCCCCACAGTTATCCTTAATTCATCTCTCCGAGTCGTCGAGGTATCTAAAAGCTATCTTAATTTATTTAAATTCGACAGGGAGAAGGTGCTTGGATCTCCATTTTTGGATCTGTATGAGATCTCAGCCTCTCGTCTTCCCTTACTACTTGGGGCACTTAGCAACGCTGTTTCCACACAGTCAGCGGACGGTTTCACCATGGGGCGGAATCGAACATCTGCAGGTCACGCCTATCTTTGACGAGTCCAGCCTTCTTTACCTAAGTCTTGAGCTTCAAAACAACATCGTCTATTTCTAACCCCCAATTTTCGACCAACCTAAGTCTTAGAGAACATAGATGCGGAGGGCTTCTGGGGAGGGAGTGAGGCAAGAGTCAACCAACGCCAACTGGTTTACTACTCATAAGACTAGGAGATGGAGTATGTTCAAGAAATCTATAGTATCGGCTCATTATCGCTGTTCACATCCTGAGGGTCGGAATTCAGGCCTGGCGGATCCCAACTGTGCAGGTTTGCGGAGCCACCCTTGCAAAGTCCTAAAAGCATGCAGTGGGGGTGACTTTCAATTCTTAGGGTCTACAGTCATTCTCAAAGGACTGCATGGTGCGTTTAACCTAGTTATAAAGGCCTATTATTATATTGTATATAAGTCTCCATCCCTTCCCTGCTCACCCTTTATCGCCTTTCCTGCTCAGAAATTGAGGACAAATCTCCAGCTTTTGACACTCTACCTTTTTTACTTAACAATTTGTTACTGTTCTCTCTCGATACATTTACCGTGTAATGCGCTTCATCAAATGCGGGAGGTGTGCACCTGAATCTTGGGCACAAGGGCCTGACCAAGAGGTTCGACTATACCCAAAATCCACATAAACACTTCTTCAACCATTGTTCTATCCCCTATATGAGAAACAGCATGTCAAGTCCATCGGCCATTTACTGTTCAATCGTTCTGTCCAACTTGCTGCCTCAGTGCCGCCTCTCTCCGGCTATACGATAGCCCCAGCGACCTTTCAGACCAGCGCGGGAACCCTGGACGAAATGACCAGTGACGTATGCCCAGGATACTATCAACATGATAGCAAAACAATCCGAGATAATTACTACTGCCTGGTGATGGATCATTTCCCAACAATGCATCCCAGTGCAAATCCAAGCAGTCTTATAGATCATATCTTGGTACAGGACATCCATGGAACTGTGCGAGAAGAGGATATTTTACACTGATATGTATGGTACTTATGACCACTACAGTATTATTCCAGAGGCTTGGCAGACAAATATAAACAAGCTCTATAGGTGTGTTGTGGCTAAGTACTTCATATACCTTGTTCTGGCAGCATTTGTTGGTGCGGGGCAAAGGGCCAGGCGCAGACCATTGAGGCTGTGTTCAACACAGCTCACTCATAAATGTGTATTATTCCCACCAAGAATTTGGCCACTTTTTTTTTTTTCTTTACCGGCTTCACAATGCTTACCATAACTCTTCAAGATCCAAACGCAACCTACAGCCAAGGCGACCTCGTCGCCGGCCAAGTGAGCTTCCACGGCGTTGCTTCACAGCCAGTCGACATCGTAGTCGAGTTCACCGGCCACACTAAAACCACGACCCCTGACTCGGGCGACAGATATGGACAGGCGGACCTTTGCTGGACGCGCGTAGCGCAATTCCAGTGTCTCCACGGATCCCAACCTGCAAGTCAACCTACCGCCTGGCCATTCTCGTTCACCTTTCCCTCGCGCGCGTCGCCAGTTGACCCCAGCGTCGTGGACATGCGCGGGTGGACTAACCAGATGACGACGATCCGATCGTACCACGCATTGCCGCCGACATTTCTCGATCAAGGGGTCCCGCCGCTGTTCATGGCTGCGGTTGAGTATCACGTTCGCGCGTCGGCCTGGGGCAAGTCTTCGCGGTCTGGGTCAGCTCATGTCGTGCTTGGCGAGCAGAGCGTGGCTATTGTCTACAGACCGAGAGATGACCCGGGCCCGGTGCCCCTTCAAGATTTGAAGACGACGAAGAAGAATAAGGGCGAGGTACTCAAACTGTACGCGCACCGCACCATCAAGAGCAGTCTCTTCGTTCCGAAGGCAAAGGAGAAGCGCGTGAAACCTCCTCCAGACCAAACAGGACTGCGCGAGCGCGCCCGCTCCCTCCTCCCGCGCCTTCTGCACCTCCCCTCTCTCCAGTGCCGCCTCGAGCTCGTGCTCCCTGCCCAGATCCACCTAGGAGAGGAGATCCTATGCCTGGTGAATGTGGTCCCGCTCTTGGACTCCTCCTCTTCCTCGACCGTGAGCAAGGCCCCGCCCTTTACGCTGTCGGCGTTTAGCATTGCCGTCACCGGCAAGACGAAAGTCTGGGCCGCGGGAGAGTCACGGGATATGGACGATGTAAAGAGCCGCGCGGATGTTATTCTCGACAAGTCGAAGACGGGGATGGATGTGGCACTCGTGCCCTCGTCATCCTCCTCCTCCTCCCCGACGGCAGTGGCCGGAGAAGGCAATTATGCACGCGCGTTAATCATTAGCCCCGCCGTTCAGGGTACCGCACCCACATTCAAAACGTACAATATCTTCCGTACATACGCCATGCGCGTAGCAGTTGAAGTCCGCTGTGCGGACGTGTCCATGAGCATGGCAGAGAAGGTGGAGTTGGTTGTTCTGCCTGGGACAGGCGACTACTACTCTTCGACGTTGCGTGGAGTGGCTGGCCATGGGGACTTTGATGTTCTGGATCCGGCACGTTTGCCTTCATATGTTGAGTCAGTTTCGCAGATGGCTCAGGCGGTATTTTCTATCCTGGGAGGGTAATAGTGAATCAATGAGTTCATTGTACTGCGGCTGAGACGTTTGATGTACATTATTCCCATCTAGCCAAACTGCCAGTGCGTAGTATACGCGGTAATAATGCTCTAATATACGGGCTCAACAAACTAAGAAAGGCTGGCATCATACTAATCGCATGCTGCTCTTATTTTTCACTACTGTCGCTAAATTATCCACTACAGCTACAGTCGCAATATTTGGGGTGCACAACGCCGACGAATTGCTGCTCAACCCAGTCTTTGTTGATCCGAGTTCTGCGCTATTATCAACTAATGTGGGAGTCTTCTTGTTGGCTACATGACAATTTAGGATTAGGTGTCGTCCCTTCTGCAGATGGGTTTCCGCAGTGGGATCAACGGCAACGAAGACAAGCGATAAGAACGAGAACTTTTGTTTTCAACTACCATCTCTGGTTCCTCCAGTCCCTGATCGTGACGATGACCAGGGACTACATGTTTTCCGCCTGCTTGAGGCTCTCCGCGATGGTTTCGGCAGTGATCTCGTTGAGTTGCTTGGGACAGCTTAGGGCAGACCTCATGCGCAGAGCGATGCCCAGAGCCACGGCACGCCCAGCAGCGACCTTGTTGTTGTAGCGAGGTGCGATCTTCATCGGTGAGCCGCTTTGGGCTGGCTTGAGACTCGTACCAAGCGCCTACCCAGCCTTCAGGCTTAACGGCCACTGGGCCAAAGCGCGTGCTGGGGTTGCTTGCCCCTAGGGTGGTGGTTGCCCTAGTGGTTGCTCCGGGGGTTGTCGTGGTGTTCTTGGGGGCGGCGCTACCACTAGGTTTAGGGGTCATGCTAGTAGTGGTGGGCTTCGTGGTCGAGGCTTCCGGGGGCCACCACGGGGGTGGTAGTGGAAGGTCTCCAGGCGGCCTTCCTCCGCCTTCCGGCCATCGTCCAGGACTGAGCGCACGGTAAGGTGGTCCTTGATATACAAGGCGGTCCCCACACTACGGATCAGGGTTGACTTGAGCTTCTTCACGCGGTCATGCTTAAGCGTGTTGGCTTGGTCCCAGAGGATAAACAGCCGGTGGAAGTACTGGGTGACGGATTTGTTCTGGCGTTGAGCCACGGTCTGGAGTTCACGGTTCGCGGCGTCAGCGCGGAGGTGCGGAAGTCCGCCAGAGTCTTCTCTGGGGCACGCTGGACGAGCGTTTGCATAACGCTAAAGATAGGTTTCTCCATCTGTGAGAGGGGTGTACCGGATGCACGAACGATCGTTGGGATATAGAGGGTGATCAATCTCGAACTTGCAGTCAACAGCATACCTCCACGGGCCGTATTCGCTGTGGCTTTCCCCCTTTAGTGGCTTGTTCGGGTGCGCGTCTCGGGGTCGCCAGTTAGCGTAGGCGTTGTATGTTGGAGGCTGCGGGGCGGCGTAGCCTCCAAAGGGATGTTTTGGTGGTTGGTTCGGGGCGTAGGCCCCTGGAGGATAGCGATCAAAGGGGTACCTCAGGGGCTCGTTGGACGGGAGATGTGGCGTGCAAGGGCGGCGTGGTGGTCTGATGGAAAGGTTGAGGACGAGGAGGAACTGGTGGAGGCTCGAAGCTAGGAGGAAAGCCTGCAACAAGGCTTGCCGGCGAGGCACTATAGGCTTGGTGAGCCCCGAGAGGCGTGCCGTACAGGGCCTGCCTCGGGGGTTGTGGAGATCCGGAGGTTCGTGGTTCCGGGGATGGTTGGGCATTAGCTGGAGCCTGATGCTGAGGGGCGCTGGAGGTGTTGGCTGCCATCCCCGGGATGACTGGTTGTTCCGGGGATGGATCGCGGGGTTCTCGGGCTCCTTGGGCGTCAAGGCGGCCAGAGAGATCCCTAAGCATGGTGTGCTGGTAGTCAAGTTCCTCTTGAAGCGAGAGGACCTTGTCAAGCGCCTCCTCCGCTGTAGCCTTGTATTTCTCTGCACGGGTACGTTCGCCCTTGTAGCTATGCCGGAGGGTTGTAAGCTGGCGGGTAAGCATCGTACGCGGCGGTAGGCTCGATCGTAGGGAAGGTAACTGGTGGTTGCGTAGGCAGGGCTATCGCGGACTTTCGGCGGACGATGGTAGGCATGGTTGGCGTTGGCGTTGGGAGCTCAGGGGCCTTGCCCTTAGGATCACCCACAGAGGGGACCTTAAAGGGATCCTGGGGAGGCGTTACGATGGCGCCGGAGACTTTAGATGGTCGTTCGGGGGGAGATGACGCTGGGAATGCACCAGGCCCAGAGGCGCTGGATACATGGGAGCTGATCGAGCGGCTCCGGCTCCGCGTACGGGAGGCCGGGCCGTCGCCAGCGACAGAGCTCGTGTGGGAACGTTTTTTGGAGGACTCGCTCGTGGGGAACATGGTGGAAAGCTTAGCGTAGGTTTGATAGATATCGTTGGTTCGGGGACGAATTCCGACGCGGTGGGGTGACGCTCGGGGCGAGGTGACAGGGATCATCAACGATGACCATACAAGGGTCGTGGAACGATGAAACTAAGACGCAGAGACGAGGTACGATGCGGACAGATGAACAGAGAGCTTGGTTTGATGCTTCGTATTGTGTAAGGAACGTCTCTCGATGAACAAGGTCGTATTAAACTAAATACGAAGCATGGAGAACTAAAGAGGTTCCGCGAAGCGGGACCGACTATATACAGAGGATTGTCACGTGGCGATGATCTAAGCGGGACATGAGCAGGGCTAGGCCCGTGACACCTGACCGGGGCAAACGCGAAGAATCACCACCACGGGTACGACACAAACGCGTCACCAGACCACCGAAAGATTATGCTCGGGAACAAGAAGAGGAAGCCACAAGATATGCGTTAGGCAGTCAAACTGAGCTTCATCCAGAAGGTCATATGTAAGCAAGAACCCCTTAGCTGCCTCAGGCGACGCAGATAGCCTTAATATGACTTTCAGTTTATCAAGATCATTGTCCGACCCACGGCGAAGGATGTTTGTTATTATCTTGAAAGCGCGGTTGGTTTTCTCCACTGCTCCAACGCTCCTTTCTTCGCTTGTTCTTTCGTCGAACGCATCAGCAGATCAAATTTGCTTCAGCACAGCCATCGCATCAGCGCTGTTGCGATTAGGGGTTCTGCCACCCTGCGTCGCTTCTGATCTTGAGTTTCGATGTGGCGCAGAGCTGACTTGAGGTTGGTCACGGGTTCCTTTACCGTGAATGATTTAGAGGCTTCTACTTAGCCGTAGTCTAAAATTTAGCGGCCAAGTCATGGTGTGGATCAACTTCGCAAGCTTCCTCGCTGCGCATATAGGTCTTTGTCCACAGAAAGAGAACGAAGGAGCAAGCGGGATTCTTTTTATAGATCAAGAGTAATATTCACGTCCCGTCTTCGAGCGATCACTAGACTTGCTGCATAAGTTTGACTCAAGTGCTTTGTAAGATATCATCAAAGCGCTTAACTGATATCTTCAGCGCTTCAAGCCATCTCCAGACGGTCATGCTCCACACTCAGAGCATGTTGCTTGCCCCAGGACTTGCGCCTCCTCGATTTCTTCAGTGCCTCTTAAGTCTTGGCCCGTTCAAATCAACCCCTGACTTCTATACCTGTTGAGCAGCTACCGGCTAGAACCCAAAACTTCTTGGGAGCTGGCTCATACCTTTCAGACCATAATCTCCATTACGATAAGATATTCTGGCAACAGGAATCTCATTGGAAAATCCATGCTTGGCCTGTTTATGAGTATTCCACGTCTTTGTTCACTTGGTTGCCAGCTGCCGCAAGCCTTTCATATGGAGATACTTTTACGGCAGCGTTATGAGGAGCGCTCGATAGTCGTTGACTCCTTGTTGTTCCGAGTATCTACCCTCATAGTCTCTTGAATTTTTCAACCGGAGAGGTTCGTTGAGTCTTGAGACGGTCTCAGCAAGGCTATTCACCAACAGAAATAGTTAAACGGACCAAGAAGTACTTACCAACAATCTCTCGCTCTATAGCCCTAAGGAACTCGCACTAGTGGCGCAACTTAAATCAAACTTAATTGGGCGTTAGAACGCCTCACCACATACCCAGTGAGGCATTTCTGGACCATCCAGACTTTAGAAACGACCGGTTTTGGTCAACAGAGGTTTGGACTCAGAGTAAGCGCATTCACATACACAGGTAGCTGTGTCAGTCAATGATCGCAACCTTTTTCTTTTGAGTGACAACTTCATTGCCTTGGCGCTCACGTGTTGGGGGTGTTTGTTCAAGGTTGAACGAGCTCACTGCTTGCTCATGTGACCTGTGTACAAATAATTAACCGTGCGGGCGCTGACTAACAATAAGTTCGTCCTTGTAGCGCGTGTCACTAAAGTTTGACACTCCCGGACCGGCTTGGTTGCCAAGGGCCTGCGAAGCTCCACGAGACGAAGATAGCATGGCTTTGTTGGGATCCATCATCTTCCATTGCGCATTTCCAATAACCTAATATAACCAATCTGCATTGCAGCCAATTCTCGCTTGGAAATTCACGGCGCATTTGGCGCTGTACGGGTTTCAACTCGAACAATAAACAGCTAGTTGTTACTCGGAGTCGTACCCATCTGCATCCTCTTCTTGGAAATCGTCATCCAGCAGGCCGTCCCAATTGCACCAGAAAGAATCCATGTCCCCTTCATCCCAGTGCTCCAGCAGTTGCAGAACAGCACGATGTCCGTTCTTCCGCGCGAACCCCATTGCCCGGTGATACTGGCATGCGCCGTCATCAAACGTCAATGCTCCATTCTCGAGCAGAAATTGTACCATGTCCAGTCGCCCATGCTCCGCAGCACCTTCGAGGGCCGTCCGGCCGGCCACCCGGGCCCGCGTGGCATCGATTTGCGCACCGGCGTCCAGAAGACGTTGTGCGATGGGTAGATAGCCCTTTATCGCGGCAAGCTGAAGAGCCGTCGCGCCGCCATCCGGTGCTGGAGGGCCGTTCACGTCAGCCCCAGCTTCAAGAAGGAGGTCGATCAGTTCCTGGTTACCGGTCTCGGTGGCAGCTTGCAGTGCAGCTCGGGGGAGAGACCAGTGTGTTTTTGTTTGCGCGGGGGGGTCATTCACGTTTGCTCCGTGGTGGAGGAGCGTTCGGACGACGTCGAGGCGGCCAAGGCGCGCGGCGAGCTGCAATGGAGAGTCAAAGTCTTTCAGGCGCGTGTCGGCTCGAGCGCCGGAGGACAAAAGCTGGATGACCTGGTCGTTGTCGAAAAAGCGGATCGTCGCGAGAAGAGAGAACCCGTCTGCTTTGCACCCTTTGTTGAGCAGACGCTCGACATTGTCCCAGCATCTGCTGAGAATGGCAGGTACGAGAATCGAGACAGTTGGTTGACCTGGCTTTGTCCAGTCAAGCTTCGAGTATTGTTCGGTTACCCAGTCGTATTCCCATGAGAGCAGTACGACAAGACTCGTTGGATACATTGGGATAATGCATTTTTCCAGATCTCCTAACAGAAGTAGTACGTCGAGTATATCCTCCTCACCACACAATGCTGCATAACCCGCAGCGGTGCCCTCAAGAAGTGACCAGATGGGATTGTAGTGGTGTAGGACTCGCTTCCGGTGATGAAGCAGAAGCTTTATCTGCTCGAGTCGTCTCTCACTCTTGTGTCGACTTAAACAAACAGCAGCACAGAGTGCTCCTGGTGAATAGTCCACGAGCCCTTTCTGCAAGGCCCACTCAATAACAGGCCAGTTCTGTTTCGAACACGCGCGTTCGAGTGGACTCGGAGCCAATTCATCCTTGCCGTTAAGGCCACCTCCGTATGAGAGCAATGTCGAGATAAACTTTGGTGTCCCTTTTTCAAAGGCAGCGCTAACCTCTCCACCGTTCAGCCGTGCGCCCCGACGGACCAGCTTCTCTGCCATCTCCAGAGCACCGCTGTCCAGGCAGGCCTGCAATGCAGTGAGTCCGCACCAAGCCTGGTTAATATCAGTCTCCTGCTCCAGAATACAATTTAGTAGCTCATCATTGTTGAACTTAATCGCCCGGACCAGCTCGCCGCCGGTTAATCTCGCTCCAGCGCGTAAGAGAACCACTGCGTTCAATTCGCGATCCTTTTCCAGGACACAGGTCGCTGCTGCAAGTGCAAAATCCAATGGAGTGTGTAGCAGATGGGCGATCTTGAAAAATTCCTTTTTTTGCTCGGACAGCAAATAACGGCCGAGGAAGTTGAGTTGGCGCTCTTTCAGCCCTGGAATCCACATGTTCACGTCCATCCCGTGCTCGATTAGTGCACGGATTGTGTTTGGAGATGATTTGAAAGCTGCAAGGTGCAACTCCGACAATATACCCGTCTTCTTTGGTCTGGCACCTAGTGTTAAGAGCTGCCTGATCACAGCTGACTTATCACCGTAGGAGCCACTCGCAGCCTGAAGGGCCGTGAACCCGTTACGTCCAGGTGTCTGAAGCTCTGCGCCGGCGTCGAGTGCCAGGGGAATCAGGTCAGTTCTCCCTAACGCAGCTGCAGCAATTAGAGCCTCTTGGATGATATCCCGGTCCTTCTTGGTATCGCCGTGCAACGACAGCAAGTACCTAAAGATCCCAACAGACTCCAGCTCCTGGCCCTCTGTATTATTGCCCCCACGTGGTCCAGAGCATCCACTATCATTCACGGGAGGCACCTTGTTGTAAATCACAGCTATCAAGGGGGTGTCCATACCGATATAGTCCGTTTTGTTGTCAAGTAGGTCCCTGAAATCCGCCCCGTGTTCGACCAAAAGCCGGACTATTTCAAACGACCCGCTCCGCGCAGCATCGAGCAAAGCGGAGTTGCCGTACTCTTGCGTCCACTTGTTCACGTCTGCACCGAGTTCAACAAGCAGTTTGATCACGTTAGAGTGTCCTCGACGCTCTATCCTCGACGCCGCCCATTGAATCGGATATTGCATTCCGTCACACGTCCAGACAGGCACGTCCGGATCAACGACACCAGACTTTAGGAGCGTCATAATAATCTCGAGATCGCCTTCATTAATCGCGGCTTCAAAAAGGGCCTCCGCGGCCGCAGCACCCGTGCGCGTTTTCTGCTCAATAAAAATTTCGGTCCACAGGTCTGGTGGCAGATCGAGGTCGCGGAACATCCTGACAGTCTGCGCGTACTTGTCGGAGTTTTCATCATAGTCCTCGTCGTCGTAGTAGCTGGGATCCTCAATGAGTTTGTTAGAGAGCTGGTAGCAGAGGACCTGGAAGGCCTCGAGTTTCGCTTCCAGACCGTTGCCGCCGCTGGCTACTAGTTCCATTCGGGCTTGGTGTTCGCCTGGGAAGAGTTCTGGCATTGTCTTACTAATCGCTTTCGTTGCTGCTTCGACGGCCCCTGAGCGAGCCATTAGGCTGACACTCGTCGATCCGACTGTTAGCGTACTACCCGCCTTCGTGGGAGGCAGTGGTGTCGGTGTCAGGGCATTGATTACCCGGCTCAAATGAGCGTTTGCAAGTTTTGTGCGCACGGTGTCTGTCGGTGCTTTAGTATCACACCCTTCACGCACATTGCTGAACTTGTGGCGGTTTCATACCCTCCAAGATGTCCCTTAGCTGAAACCATGGTAGCGATGGGGGCCACACAATTCTATGTGGTACCGCCGCTGGTTGGACGTCGAGGAACTCGATGGACGGACTGCCACCTGGGGACAATGTTACTTATTAACGGTCGCATGGTATTGGGATCCGGCAACGAACTGCGAGATATAACCACAAGACTAGACGCGTCGTCGCCGCTATCGGACGCACCGCTGGCAGAAGCCCTCACGTTAACCTGAGTCCAGACTTCATCCAGGTCGTTGGCGCTATCGACGTCCATATCCGTGGTCTCGCCTCCAATTCGGGGTGTGGCACCCATCCTGTCTGGTAGTGAATGCTCTTCGATCTCGAGGCGCTTTCGCTATCTGAGGAAAAGAAAAACATCATGATGTTGCTGGTCGCAGGGCGTCAAATGAGCGAGAATACGAGGCTTGGCTGCACCGCCACACTGCAGTGGATTTATGTATCGTGTCGAACTTTCGTGACCGTGAGCCCCATCTGGCAGTGTGTGGATATGACGGCCTATAGATCTGACTAATTAGGTACTCTTATTCTGTTTTCTATGCGCCGAGAACTCTCCAGGAGATCCACGTAGTTATTTTACTACCACTATTTTAGTCAGCCATTGTCCATAACTAACACCAATGGGAGATCTGCGTGGGGTCCAATGAATTTGACCATTATGGGCTCACAGCCACAATGTGTGGAGCTGGACAGGGTCAGCCAAGTCGGTCGGGCAATGCATTATTGAGGGGTCGAAAACATCTTTTCTTCTCGACATTTGTTCTCTCGCAGAGAACCTTCTCGTTCATATGCGGCGTAAACACAGGGATCAACACGCCCGTTCATATCACAAATGGACTCCGATACAAAATACCTCGATTTACCACCACCATAGGAGGAGGTAGTCGCAGAAGGGAGCAATTCACTACCAGTCTACAGCCAGTCACATTACTCCTCGACGGGCAGTGCATCCGCGATGCATCAACACCGACACCTCTCTACCGAGTAAGCCGCTCGGTAACGACGCTTCGAAGACTCCCCGAAGAACACATTAATTATCTTCGAGCGCATAGACTCCGACGGCCGTGTACACGGAAAGGCAGGGGCGTTGGAAACCTATTAGCCTGAGCTTACACAACGACATCTCTTCTACCTGGCGCACCCCGCGAACCCGCAGTACCGGACTGATATCCCGGGGTTGGAGAGCCTGTTGGTGCATGGCTTCTGCCTCTGCATACTTGCCCAGCCGTACAAGCACCCAACCGAACTCGCTGACACTGGCAAGAGTATCAGGATGCTCAGGACCAAGCACCTTATTCCGAACTTGGTGCTTGTTGGTGCATGGCTTCTGCCTCTGCATACTTGCCCTGCCGTACAAGCACTGAACCAAGGTTACGAAAATAACATACAGACAGCTAGTCACTCCATATTCCCCTCGCCACACCATCCCTGGTTAATACTTCGAAGCAGGAAAGACAAGGCCTAAGCACAACATCACTTCTGGCCCGACGTACCCTGCTCATGCGGGACAAAAACCCACTGCCCCTGAGCCTGAGCCTGAGCCTGGCCCTGCGTTTGCATCTGGATTTCCATCTGTTCCGGATGTTGTCCGGGTGAGGGAATAGAACACGCATATTCTAGGATAGTGTTAGCATCTCAGCAAGAAGCAAACTTTCAGTTCCTAGAGAGGGAGGTCGGAAAGGGGTGGTGACCTTGGCCCTATCCGGGGTATGTCCCAGGAACAAACGCGGTGAGTATAGCTTGTCCTGTGCTGGGAATATTACTACTAGCGGCGATGGTTGGCTAATGAGGCGACTGCGGAAGCGGATACGCATATGCGGGAGCCATGAAGGGAGGATTATTGGCTGGCATCATGGCTTGTGTCTGAGCTGTTGATGCAGGAGCAAGAGCTGGAATACTCTATGCAGCTCTTGGGTCTCCCAAAGTCCGCACGGACTTCGTCAGCAGGACGATATAAACTAAGAGGAGCGCATCGAAGCATTTTTGAATAAGTAGCACAAGGTATAACCCGAGGGCGGATTGAGTGTCGGCAAGATCGAAAACGATCGTGTCAATTATAATGAAAACGGAGCGGAGGAGAAGGATGATCATGAAGGTATTGTATCGGAACTTGATGCGCAAGTCGTTCTTCGATAGTCCTCCAGAAGAAGATCTCCTCGGATCACAGTTCTATCGCAATATCGCAATCAGCGGATTGGACAGCCAGCGGCTCAAAATGGCCCAATTACTAGTAGTGAGGACTAGTTATCGCAACTTCTTGGCATTAATGTTTCCTCCATTGAAACTCCGATCCATAACTTAGTAGATAGTCCGGGATTAGGCCGGCATGTGAGATAGCACATAACAAGTACATTATATATGATATGTCTGAACTACGTTACCCAGGTCATAAAAGAAATCTGCGTTCAATAATTAGTCCTCTAGACTAAGTGAATCATCTGCAGCTTTTATGACGTTGGTAACTTCAAGACATGTGGCCCCGAACCAGCTGCACTATCTCCTCATTTCCATTGTTTATTGCAGCTGCAAGGACTGTGCCATATTCCCCACCTTCAAGAAACACATTCGCACCCTTTTCTAGCAGTATTTTTGCGATGTCCATATGCCCTTCAGCGCATGCTGCCTGTAGAGCTGTGCCATAATAACCACCACACGCGTTAATATCCGCATTCCTATCCAGTAAGACCTGCACAATCTTGCCTTGCCCTTCACATGCGGCTGCCTGAAGTGCAGTCCCATATGTTTCATCTTGAGCGTTGATATCAACCCCATTTGCGAGTAGTACTCGCACAATATCCTCGTAGCCCACAACAGCTGCTAACACAAGAGCACTATCGTAGTATCCTGGTGCACCAACATTGGCGCCGTTATCCAGCAAGAGCTGGACTATATCAGTCCACCCCGCATACACTGCTGCCTGGAGTGCACTTCCATGTTCTCCACCGTGGTGGTTCACATTAGCCTTGTTATCTAACAGCAGTTGCACCAAGTCTTCGTAGCCTTCACGCGCGGCTTCATGAAGTGCAGGTCCATAGAACTGACCCTCAGCATAGAGGTCAGCACGGTTTTTGAGAAGTAATTGGACCACATTAGTATGCCCATGCCGTATAGCCTCAATAATTGCTGTCACGCCATATTTATCGCGAGTGTTAACATCAGCTCCATAGCTAATCATCAGCTCGACGGTCCGATCGTAGCCATAGGAAGCAGCCCAGATAAGTGCCGAGGCACCATGTCTCCGGATATTATCGCGATACAGAAATGGCGATAATACTGCATGCAGCTGTTTGGTAGCTTGACTCAGCGAATTAATATCAGAAGCACGTTGAATATGTTGTGCAACCGCTAGTAGCAACTCATTTGGTAAATCGAGTAGCATGATATTGTCTGCCAACAGCATGCACTGTAAATTTAGTCCACATAGAGTAAAAAGAAGACGTTGGTACGCTCAGGTAATAGGAACAAACTTCTGAGTCGTTTCGACTTCATAAGCAACCTGATAGGTGGCGGGTAGTATCTGGAGGTACGAAGTTGCTTGTTCTATTTTAGGTGGCCGACGTAGCCAGCCAATCATTCTAGATAAGTTATAGCTTACAAAATAATGACTAAGCCAGACTGTTGGTAGGGTTATGCATGTTCTGATAATGTCTGTCGAACATATGGGATTCATGATTACCTCTCCTTGTCCTAGAGGATTGGATATGTTATCAACATGCTGAGATCTTGATCCAGAACATGCAAGAGTTTGAATTCTAGTACATATGTGGTCAGATCGGCGTCGATTGACAGTCGGTCTTCACTCGCGGAGATGTCCTAGGAAGCAACGAGATGTCGAGCTACGAAGAATGTACGAAAGAGGAAGGAGAGGCCAGGTGTCAGTTGATACAGAAACGAAACGGTGGGGGTCAGGAAGACCAGCGATTCCCAGTGGTCATATCCCAGCAATGCCAAGGCGGCCATTTGGGATTTTGGCCCAAAGGGATGAGGCTTCATGAGGTCGGACCCTGAGCGGTCGGACTCCGGGCGGTGGTCGAACGGCCTTCTGTCGGGGCTAGCTGGTTTCGAGATCTAGATCGCCCATTCGTCCAATCGATCGTGAACTCTTGCTGGTTTTGCAGGGGAGCTTTTGGCCTGCCTGCCCTCGGTCACGCTGAAGGATGCAAATGAACGAACAAGGAATGAATCACGCGAGGCACAGATGCCCCCAACACATGATAATTATCAAGAATGTGCTCTGTAGAGTGTCTACAGGTCTATTGGTAATCTTATCCGTCTCTGGCGACAACCACGTCCGGCGCTGATTGCACCTTTGGAACCTCGCATGCGACGCGGCAGCGAACTCGCGCACTTCAAAGAGCGTCACCAGCTTTCTCCTCCTTGTGTCCCCGTCGCTTCTGCCTAAGCAGCACCGCTCATAAATTCTCCGCCTGTTCGCTAACAGCACTCCTTTCCCTGTCTGGCGCACAAACGTCCACGGCTCCTTTCCGACGGCGCCTGCGCCTAGGTTGCGAGAGCTCGACTGCTGTGGAATATGCGGAGGCTTAGCAGCCTTGGCAAACAACTTCTGCTCGGCAACGTCTGCCGGCGTGAGCCCGTTGACGTTCTCCTTGGCCGCGAGCTCAGGTTCGTACGCGAGAAGCAAATCAATAAGCGCCCATGATATGACCCCCCGTCCGTGGCATGGGGTGTTCCCCTCGCTGTCCAAGAGCTCCAGGTGCTTGCAACCTAGAGGCTTGACATAATCTAGACTAGCGGCTAGTCCCGGCAATGTCGACGCGTCAAGACTCATGCACAAAATCAACCAAGCAAAGGCCGTGTGGATTACATTGCTGGAAAGACGGCGAGCGGTCAGCATGGATGGGAGGAGCTGACGATCGAGCAGTTCGAGCGCCTCTCGGATAGACCAGTCGGTAGGCCGCGAGCGACTCATATGTTGAATTCGCACATGTAACAGATTTCTACCATCGACGTCCCGGACCGTCTGATCTGCTCCGGCTTGTATAAGGATTTTTGCAAACGCAAATCGACCAAGGCGGAATGCGACTATCAAGGGCGTATAACCATCCACGTTCTTCGCGTCCAACAGATGGCGCATGTTGTTGGCAAGATACTCCACGAGGGCTAGGGACTCTTCGTTCTCCTCGGCTATAACGGCCGAATGGAGGAGCAAATGGCCTAGGGCGGTCAGGTCAGTTTCGTCACAAGAAAGTGGTCCGTTTACTTACACCTAGATTCCAGGAAATCACGGATCATGTTCTCTGGGCCTTTCTCTGTCAAAAGCAGTTTCCTCACCCCCGGATCATTCTTGTTGCCTGCAACAAATGCATTGTAGCAGCGAGCCGGTGCAGGACCCAGGAACCACTGCACGCTCTCCAGGTTCCCCATTTTCGCCGCATAAAGCAACGGCGGCGGTGTGTCTGGCTCTGTGGCTGTCTGGCCACGACGTGCCCAGTCATCACGCTTCTTACCACGCACGGAGAGACCACGATAGTACTCGGGCGCTTCCTTGCCCTCAATCTCACCTTCGTCGACTAGCTCGTCGAAATCCACCCCTGCTGCAGTTCGCTTGACGAGAATCTCTAGACAATGCAACCTCCCGAGGTGCATTGCCAAGTAGAGGTCGTCGTGATAAACATAGTACGGCGTGGGGTTGGCTGGATCCTCCGGAAACCACTCGGTGAGCTGCTGTCCGAGGGAGATGAGAAAGGCCAACAGCTTCGTGTCGTCGATGAAGATAGCGTAACGCAACAGGCTGTTGAAATATTGGTCCGTGGCCTCCTCAAAGAAGGGGTCCATATCGCACTCCGCATCCAGAATGGATAGAGGGCCTAATTTGCTCTCGACCTCGGACTTTATCTGGCCCACATTATCAATAATGAACTGAGTATTCCTAATTTCCTTATCCAGTTGCAGACCGTTGGACTCGTCAAACTAAGTTGCGTCAGAGTCGTCGTCCAAGCCATACTGGCGTATCCGGTACCGGGCTTGAGGCTCTTGTGGGGGCTTATAATGGGAAGCCGCGATAGCCATGATTCCATGCGCAACGTCTAGATGTCCACGGAGGATGGCAATGGAAAATGCAGAGAATCCACGACTATCGCAGACAGCAATTTCCAGAGATGTCCGGTACCTTGTTCTATCAGATCCGGTTATAATAAGGTTCTTGATAGTTTCAAGGTCGCCGGTCCACGCGGCTTCGAACCTGTGAAATGTGAGAAATAGCATAAAAAAAAAAAAAGAGCGCTGCTTACAGCTTAAAATAGTCATCTCGTTTGTCTCCTGTAATGTCAGTGCCCTTGAAGCTCAGAGAGATAGCGAAAGGAGAAGTCTTGGAGGGTTGAACATCACTAGGCTGAGGAGGCTTGATATCTGGTCGAAGCTCTTGAAAGGTTTTGGCGCCTCGCTCGTGTAAATCCGACTCTAGCTTCTCATAAGCATCTGTGAGTTCTTTAATCGCCGCCTTCTTTGCTTCCAAGCCCTCCTTGCTGTTTGCGGCCTCCACTGCCTCCCTATATTTCTTCCCTTCTCGCTCGACGCTCTTCCTTTTCTGTGCAAGCATCTCCCTTGCCGTCCAGTACTGGTATGAGTCCTTAAACACGTAAACATCGGTTATGGTGCGCATAAAAACCCGACAGACATTGCCATGCCGAGCACCTTCTATGATTCAGGTAACCTGAATCAGGTTCCTTCAGTGCAAGTCACGTGTATCCATCCAAGCTTGCGGCGACTAGTTTGCAGCGAGCTAGCTAAGGTGCTTATTATATATGCGATACGGAAACATCTGGTTTAAGCATATATGGGATCGCGCGGGCTCTGAGCAGCGTTCTTGACCCGGTCCAAATCTTGGGGGTAAGCCAACACGTCCTGCAGCATGCTGTCAAACCCCGCGTCAAGGTAGCTATGCCCGGCGAAGAACTCGGTGCACATCATTAGCGGGATCGGAGTCAAGGGGTGGACCTACTCTGTTAGTCACGAAGAGTTATGTGAGGGGCTTGGTCGTACCTTGAAATAGCCAAGCTGACGCTGAAACTTGACCAGATTCACCACTTCGTGTGCTGCCATCACACAGAGTCTCTCAAACTCGATGATGCCAAGGAGGTGGTCGCCGGTTTTCCAAGTGATTGACTCGAGCACGCTTTGCAGAAACAAAACCAGTGTCTGCGCGACTATACGCGCAAACATTGGCATCGGGTCGACCTGCGGCGACATTGAGAGCAGCTGAATGCGGTAGTTGAGCATGTCGTGCAGCCACTGGTGCCGGCTCCAGAATCCCTCGAAAACTGCCATGTCGCCACTGACGCTTATTTGCTCGACCGCTACTTGTTGTCGGTGTGCGAGAGCTCGGCCGTAGATTGTTGCGAGGACAATGCACTCGCTGAAGGAGGATGTCGGGAGAACATTATCGGTGTTTCCCCTTGACATCACCTCTGGCAAGTACTGCGTGACCGCCGGGTGGCCTGTCTGGAATTCCTCCTCTGGAACCGGTAGTCGTGTAGCAATCTGGAAACGTTAGTTGTGTCTTTTTTTTTCTTGTGTGGTGTCGTACTAATTGTTCGTTCAAGGTAAACGGCAGCCCGGTGTGGAAGCTTATGAACCGGTCCAGTGAGTACGCCATCCAAAATGTGCGCCTGCGCTCCTCTAGTCCCGTCCAGTCATCAAGCTCATCTCCTACTCTCGTGCAACCATCACCGGGTTATTAGGATCGTCGAGCTCGTACAGCCTCATCCCTAGCACAAGGCGGCAACAGCGACCGGCGCTCATCCACGCTTGCAGGGGCGAGAGCTGCATGTACTCGTAGACGCAGATCAGGACCCAGGCCTGCGCCTGTTCGATGCTTCCGTTCGGATCCGTTCGCTGAGGCTGCGAGTCCAGTGCGTTGAGCATGCGCCTTGTCTCCTGGTAGAGTGATTCTCGAAGGGAGCGGAACTGTGCCGAGAGAGATGCTGCAACTGTCCACATGGCGTATTGCAGGCAATTTTGGCCTTCGCTTTTCCTTTGCTGTTTCGACCAGATGTGGTAGCGCCATGGCTGAAGAATCGGAGCAAACGGATGCATGCGATTCTCGGTCCTACTGGCTCTCTACCTCTTGGGTCTCCTCGCGACAGCCGGATATGCGTGCGTCTACGACTGATGAACCGACCTCCTCGAAGCCTTTGCCATGATGCGGATCGGGGCTACGGTGGCAGAACATTTCCCGCTGCGGGTATCGTACAACACGTCGAACAACGGGGATCTGGATCGCATCCCCGGGTGGATTGGCGATGCGGCTTCTACGGGGTAGGGGAGTCTGGAGCTTGGGGCCCCTTGGGCGCTTCGTCCAGGAGTCACGTATGAGTGCTACGAGAAAGATGTTTGTTTTGGGGCACAATCTCATGATACTCTTCTTCGCGAGCAGATGGTTTTCTTTAACGGACTGGCACATTTCGTAAAAAAAATCCGCATGGGCTCCTTGATGCAGCCACTTGTAGTAAATAATCATAAAGAATTAAGACTGCAGTTGGTGCAGAGATTAAATTTATGGCTGATTAACGCGGGGATCTGCAAACTCGAACCAAAAGGAGAGAGGGGAGGCGCAAGTGGCTTAGAAGGCCTCGGTTCGAGAGCAGTAGCTCGTATCCAACGAGATAAGCCTCAAAGACGGAACACTGGGACACTCGTATTGATACATTACTCGTGCAATCAGAGCCCTCCATTTTTCATTATTTGTCAAGATTTTGGGCGCTATCGAGGGTCATCTGGTGGGCAATACGATGCGGGGCCCGAGCTCAGCGTCATGGTCACGGTCCTTTCTTCGACACTTCTTATTCTTAAAGATTGCGAATTCTCAAAAGTTGTACGCCTGACTCCGGAGCTTAAATTCTCGCATCTTCTTGGACCATTTGGCTACGAAAAATGGATCCGTCTCCCATAATAGCGACCCTGGCACCCGTACTCGAGTCAAATGCGAATGTAAGTTGGTCTCTCTCTTCCTCTCCCAACAATCCTTAGCGCGACACAGCAGATGCAAAAGAAAAAGAAAGCTAACAAAAAGAACCAAAAGATCCTAGAAAATCTCCAGATTGCAGAAGACAATGTCGAATCCGAAAAGGACAAGGAAGCCCTAAGCAATCTCTACCTCGCCGCCGACCATCTCAGCGACCTGACGATTTTTGTCTTCACCAACTTGTCCGTTGAGCAGCAGGCACTTAAAAATGCAGACACCAGCGCCGAGACAGTCGAGCTGATTACGGGGGTTATCAGCGCGCTGGCATCGATTGTCGAAAATATCGAGGAATTCAGCCAGTTGCTGTGTGGGCGCGCAAATGACGAGGATGATGATGACAGCGACGACGATGAGCATGTCACGTTGGAATTCCTCCAGGAAAATCCTGAGACGATTGTCGGTATTCGAGAGGGCATCGAGCGGACCTCGGAGGCGCTTGATGTGATACTGTCTCTGACCCAAGTGTAAGTTTCCTTCAAACACCAGAATACCTACCTACCAGACTCTCGTCATCTGAGTCACGTAATATAATAGCTGGCTAGACGTGGAGCACAAAGCAACCCCCCCTGTGCTGGCCCACTCCCTGGCAATATTACAAGACTCCATCGTGACCCTCGACAAAGCCAACTCCTCCTTCTCCCCGGACCCCGAAAACCCTACTGCCGCCAAGCCCTTATCTCTCCGTCTGGCCATTGTCGCGCAATCAATACATTCATCCATATCAGCCGCCCACCCACTGGCAGCGGCGGCCACCACACCCCCAGCCCTCAGACCCGGCGCCCGAAACCTCTTCCACAAGTACGTCGGCATGGGCGACCTCGACGAAGTCCAAGCCCTCCTCGATGTCGACGACGGCATACTCGCCCGGGCTCCCGGCCCCCAGGGCATGTACCCAGTGCACTACGTCGCGTATTGTGGACACCTTGAAATCGTGCGTCTGCTTGTGCGGCACGGCGCGCAGGCGTGGGCGGCTGCAGGCCCGAATGGCGAGACGCCGCTCTTTATGGCTGCTGCGCCGGGGAATTTGGATGTTGTGAGATATTTGCTGAGTATGGAGGAGGAGGGGAAGAAGGAGGAGGAGAGTGCTGGTGTGGATGTCGACGTCAATGTTGACATTATGTCTGACGCGCATGGCGCCACACCCCTTCTATCCGCGTGTGACCATGGCCATTTGGAGGTCGCGAGGTTTCTTGCCGTGGAGAAAAAGGCGGATCCGTTTATTGCGGATAAGGAGGGGTGTTCCCCGCTGATGAAGGCGGTTAATGCGGGACATAGGGGGGTTGTGGAGATGTTGGTTAAGGAAGTAGATCTGGAGGAGTTGGCGGGCACTAAAGATGAAAGACAGCGGGACTTGGCGGCTGCCAGGGCATTCTTGGAGAAAGGGGCGGATAGTTCTCTTGATCCTGGTGTGGAAAAGACACCGTTCCAGGCAGCTTTGGGGCGTGGAATGGATGCAGTCCTCGAACATTTGTTTACAGAGGAGATGAAGGTGACGAACTTGGAGAATGTGGGTAGTGACGAAAGTGATTAATTATTTCAGTACCCAGACTTACCAACGTAGAGCACATATAAGGAAACTAATATTAAACAGAACATCCCGATTCTTTATCTGTACTTGCCCCAGTCGAGTTATCTACATCAATGAGAGGCTCCAAGGAACATCAAAAATACTATAGCCTCAAGAATTACCGAGAGGGGCCTAATAATGAGAGTGGAGAGTTAGCCAGTACATGTGGTCAGGGGGAAGTTAAAGTACATAATAAGGATATCGAAAATAGGTCTGGAAAGCGTTAGGCATAACAAACGTATTTTAGGACCGTGTTGTTTACGTTAACGCGTGATAATAAAGAATTGTAAGGAAGGATCGTATTTTGGCTTGGACTCCGGCGACTTCATGCTTTCTGCAGCTGATTGCATGACCAATAATGGTGTTATTCAACCAGGAAGAGGGACTGTTGCTCAATACTCGTGTTCCACATAGCCATCCAAGCCCACAGTATCGCCGGCGATCTCCTCGTAGTCCTTCTCTAGAGCTGCCAGGTTCTCGCGGGCTTCCGAGAATTCGCCCTCTTCCATACCCTCACCCACGTACCAATGAATGAAAGCACGTTTAGAGTACATGAGGTCGAATTTGTGGCCAAGGCGACTCCAGGCCTCGGCGATGGCGGTCGAATTGGAGAGCATGGTAACCGAACGGTCGACGGAAGCAAGCTCGCTGTTAGGAACAAATATAGGCTTCTGGTTGTTAATGCCAAGTTTAAAACCGGTTGGACACCACTCGACCAGGTTAAAAGAGGCCTTGGCCTTGATATCAGTAACAGCCCGGGCGCAGTCGTGAGGCATCATGTCACCCTGGTACAAAAGAGCCACTGCCATATACTTTCCGGTTTGAGGATCGCAGACGACCATCTGGTTCCTAGGTTCAAAGCCTGCCAGACGGTTAGACTGAAGGGACATTTTTGGAAGAAAAGACAGGAGGACACATACACTGCAAGGTGAGATCCTTAACCTTGAAGCTCTCGTAGGCACTGCAGTTACTAGAGATGACAGGAGCATACGAGATTAGAGGGTAGTGAATGCGCGGGAACGGCACAAGATTAGTCTGGAACTCATTCAAGTCAATGTTAAGGTCACCATTGAAACGCAGGCTGGTGGTAAGAGAGCTAACAACCCGGGCGATGAGACGGTTGAGGTTATTATAACCAGGTCGGGGGATGTCAAGCTTGCGCTTACAGATATCGTAGACAGCCTCGTTGTCCATGAGGAAAGTGCACTCGGAGTTCTCAATGGTACTATGCGTGGATAGGACGGCATTGTAAGGTTCCACCACGGCAGTCGACGTGCGAGGAGATGGGTAGACGGCAAACTCCAGCTTCGACATCTTGCCATACTCTAAAGAGAGATGCTCAAGCAAAAGTGCGCCGAAACCGGAGCCAGTACCGCCGCCAAAGGAGTGGAAGATCATAAAACCCTGAAGTGAAGAGCAGTTATCTCCGAGGAAATTAATATAC
This sequence comes from Aspergillus calidoustus, assembly GCA_001511075.1. Taxonomy (NCBI): domain Eukaryota; kingdom Fungi; phylum Ascomycota; class Eurotiomycetes; order Eurotiales; family Aspergillaceae; genus Aspergillus; species Aspergillus calidoustus. Next base: position 92,413 of record CDMC01000033.1, read on the forward strand.
AATCCAGGACTCAGGGAAGGGTTCTCATACACACCAGCCACACGACGAATGCGGTCAACGACGCCTTGAACAAGCGTCTTGCCGACGGTGTAGTGACCACGAGCATCTAGAACGCATTAGCTTGGCTTACCACGCGGCTCTCAAATATTCGGAGGTCAGACAGTTGTTGGCGGCATCCTCCTTCCCGCTTATTAGCTGCTCAGAGTGGAACAGATGGCGGTAGGTACCAGTGCGTATCTCGTCGATAGGCTATACCACCATGAACCTGTCAGCTCAAATTCCAGCTCCCTACTCGCCCGTTACACACCGAAGGGTCGAGGTCGACAAAGATGGAGCGAGGGACGAATTTGCCATTGCCAAGCTCGGTGAAAATTGTCTCCAAGGATTCGTTCCGGTGGATGTCCGTAGCGATATCGGGATTGACATGGCCATCGGCCGTTAGGCCGTGCTCGAGGAGGTAACTAGATAGTAATCGAGCGATTAGCCACTGCCAGAAGGATCACAAAGTAATAAAGACTTACAGTTCCCAGGCCGCATTACCCATCTGCGTGCCAGCCTGGCCGATGTGAAGGTGACATATCTAATCGTTTAGCACATCGTCGTCCGTTATATGAGGGCATCGGGTAGGTTTTTAATGCTACTGAGCGTCACACCACGAAGCCGAGAGTGTGTTTTGTGGCTCAAAGCTCCGTGATGGGTGTGGGATATGCGCAAAACCATTTAACTGGCCGACATTGAACAGCGAAAAGATGGCACGTACTTCGCCGCCCATGCTAAATAGACCAGTAAACGCAAGATATGTTGGCGCACAGGTACGTATATGTGAAAACGGAGCAGGTTGAAGCTTCACGTAGCAAACTCCTTGTCAAGCTTCATCCCTCCGCAAGACGGGCAGGGGCGGAGCGGATTAATGATTTGCCAGAACACTGGCCGACCATTCGGAAAGAATTTACTCCGAACAGTATATAATGCGAATGACTGACAACCCACGCGATGACCTCAATTTCATCTCGCGAATTGGAGTAGTCGAAGTACCAGGACCGGTGTTCGTACTCAAAAGGCTTCGTTGATTGATTAACTCTGTTTGAAATTTTCAGAAGTAGAATGCATTTCGCAGGGGTCTGATATTAAGTTTTGGAAAACCAATGTGACCCAAAATAACATAACAGGGAGAGCAGGCCCAATAATATAGCTAGATCAGGGGAACAGCATGTCAAGGAGCCGGCCCTAGATGTGGAAGGTCTTGCTCGAATGCCTATTTGATCGTGGCTGAACAAAGTGTACAAAACTCCTGCACGACACCTATTCACTGTTGTGCTACGCTTGCTGTCCTGTTATATAACATCATAATTGAACCGAGCCTCTGGTCAACCATCACAGGATGAAAACCTGAATTTGAGTGAAGGGAAAGTTTTATTACAAGAGACGTCCTTGTCTTTGCTCTTATTTGATAGTTTTATTCAACATTACTGGTATCAGATTCGGCTTGGTTGCAGCGTTGACAAGAGTGGCCGTCTGGCCATGCTGGCAAGCGTCAGCAGCATCAGCAGGCTATACAATACATATGCCGTTCGGGTCGTGTCGAATTCCTAGGAAATTGGCGCGTCACCTTAGGCCCATAGAGCGGACTTGGCGGGCGCTGGGCATGCGGCGGGGGTTCTTGGCTCACGAAGCGAGATTGAGACATAAGGCGTCCTGTCAGCCGCGAGATTTTATCCTGAGCCTCATAACAGTCCCATATTAACATCATCAATCAGGGTATATATTGTTGAGAGCATGGATCAGGCTCTGGCTGGGCCATCCAGAGGAGGGAGGAAACGAGGCGCCTCGTGTTTGCAGCGTGAGCTCGGCTGTGATGCCTATATGCGGCAACTGGCGTGCGAGAGCTCTGATCGTGAGCCAATGTCGAGCACCACGTCTCTTTCGCAATCCAAACGCGACTCTGAGATCTCCGAGGAGTGCCACATCCATTGGCATGAGCGCCACAACCCTAACGACCCACCACTGGTAACCAGCGACGTCTCCCCAGACACAAACGCACGAAAGGAACCCTCTCGATCGCAAACCCTTCAGCAAGCAGTCACATACCCTCACCGGATCCCCCACCCATCAATCTGGAGCCTCCCCAACGACACCCTACACTTCCCTACACTAGCCGCCAAATCACTAGACGTCCAAACCCGCGAAATGTTCAACACAGGCCTCTCCAGCGTCCTCCTCCCTGCAACGTTTGCAGCCTTCTCCAAACGCGTCGACCAAGACATTGTCGCCTTCGTCCGCGACGACCAACGTGCACAGTGCCCACCCATTGAATGGACAGTCCGCTGCTACGCAACCTGGCACTTGGCAACCCTGCACTCGGATCCGGACCTCCTCGCACAGAGCCGGTATATCTATAGCGTGTTGATTAGATATCTCCAATCTGCGCTCGATGATCCGCGCAAGTCCACATCGCAGACTACACTCACCGTCGCGGTGCTATTGGGCATCTACGAGGTCTTTGACGGGAGTTCCCCCGACGCGTGGCTGGTGCATATACGTGGTGCAAAGGAGATATTGAAACGCCGCGGGGCGGCAGCACATTTAAATGGGTTTGCGAGGACAATTGTGTTTTCGTGACGGGCGTTCTTTATCGCCGAGGCGTTGATTAGTTGTGAGGAGTGCTTTCTTGCAGAGCGCGAGTGGGCGAGTGTTAATGCGAGGGCGTTTGAGAGGGAGGATCGGCGGGGGAAGAAGTGTAGGCTTGTTAGTTTGATTGATTGGACATATCGGGAGGTTGTCCGTGTGCCAGGGATGGTGGCGAGAGCGAGGTGGGTTCTTGGGGAGAAGGGTAAGAAAAGCAACGGGGGGTGGACTGGTGAGAAGATGATGGGTGATGGTAGAGAAATGGTGTCAAGGGAGGAGCTCAGGGCCCAGATCCAGCGCAGCCAGGCGACGCTACGGCGATTAAGGCGGGCTTTGGCGAGTCTTTCTCCGGAGGAGATGGCGCCGCAGGATCAGAACGGGGAAAATTATCATCGATTCGAGGTTTATCTGCCCGATCATACGATATAGCGTATATGCCGCTTCTGCGGTTGAGGATTTGCTGGGGATCTGGTCTATTCTCTTACTTCGAGCAGACTTGTGCTTTGTCCGTGGGTGTTGTTGAGGGTGGCATCGAGTCAAACCCGAAGACCAAGTCATCCATCTAGCCAACAGATTCGACTTGAGCACAAGCCAGATACAAACAGATGCTTTAAAAAATATTAACAGTAGCTGAGAGCCACACTGAGTGATGAAGTTGGGGGTGACGCAAGCGACAAATGGATTACAGTCGGTGATCACCTGACGCCCGGTCCCACCTGACGCCCGATTTCCCCTCACCGACTGTTTTTTTCGATAATTTTCAACAGCTTATATCTCAATCAATATGGGTTCAATTGAAGCCGCGATAGAAGCAATTAACTCGTTGAAGATTGGCGATTCAATTAATTATACAAAGATTGCGAAAGAGTTTGGTGTTGATCAGACAACGCTATCAAGACGCCACCGCGGGGTACAGCGCCCTAGGGACCACCAATATGAGCAACAGCGAGTTCTTACCAACCAACATGAAAAAGAACTAATAAGCTATATTAATAAGCTTACCGAGCGAGGCCTCTTCACGTCCCATGAGATGCTTCGGAATTTTGCAAAGGAAATTACTGGCGAGAAGCCTGGAAAACACTAGCCTGGGCGCTTTATAAAGCGTCACTAAGATAACCTTATCTCAACCTATACAACAGCTATTGATGCCGCGCGAAAACGAGCTGATTCCGTATACAGATACACTCTATATTTCGAGTTGTTAAGCTAGAAGATGTAGCAATACGAGCTACGGCCAGAGGATATCTATAATATGGACGAGAAAGGATTTCTTATTGGAATACTAGTTAAAGGCCTTAGGATCTTCTCGAAGCAGAAATATATAACTGGAGAAGGGTTTAAGCAACGCCTGTAGGATGGGAATCGCGAGTGGATAACTTCAATTGCTTGTATTTATACTGATAGAACCTCTCTCTCACTGGGTCTTATTTACCAGGCTTCTACTAGTAATATACAAGATTCCTGGCTTCAAGACTTTGATCCTGAGCTTCATTCTTGCTTCTTCGCCTCCTCTGCAAGTGGTTGGACCAATGATGAGCTAGGATACGCCTGGTTGACCAATATATTCGACCGCGAGACCAAGGATAAGGCGCGCAGGCGATGGAGGCTTCTTATCCTTGATGGTCACGGATCTCACCTTACCATGAAGTTTATCGATTACTACGACACTAATAGGATCCTACTAATGACATATCCACCTCATTCAACTCATTCGCTGCAGCCGCTTGATGTTGGGATCTTCAGCCCTCTCTCCACCGCTTATAGTAAGAATCTCGAGGACTTTCTACATAAATAAATGGGCCTCAGTCATATTACTAAAAAGGACTTCTTCCGCCTCTTCTGGCCAGCCTGGGAACAGGCCTTATTAACAAGTAATATCCTTTCTTCATAGCGAACTGTGGGGATATGGCTACTGAATCCGGAAATAGTTCTAGTTCGATTTAATAAGTAGAAAGACTCTAGGCCCTCCTTAAGCGATTCCTCGCGCTCTATCCTACAGGCAGAGGACTGGCGGAAGATTAAGAAACTTTTAAATCGAGTTGTCACTGATATATATGATAAAAACACTAAGAAGTTGAGCTTAACGATGCATTATCTCTCTATAGAGAATATTATCCTGAAACTACGTTGCCAAGGCCTCGAATCAGCCCTCTAGAATGAGAAGAAGAAGCGTTAACGTGGGAAACCCTTACAGTTTGAGCTCGCGGCCCCTGAGAATGGTGGTGCAGTTTTTTACTCTCCTTAAAAGGTTCAGCAGGCTCGTGATCTTTAAACGTAGAAGGATGAAGCTATACAACTCGCCAAGGCGTCAAAGGAGCAAGAGAAGGTCCGTTGATAGCTTGCTAAAGAGGAGAAACAACGTTTACTTGAAGAGCGAAAGAGAAATCAAGTATCCCAGCGAGAATTACGGCTGCTAGAGGCAGAGCGAAAGAAATAATAAAAGGAGGATGCTCGCCTAGTAAAGGAGGCAGATCGCCAGCTTTAAAATGACTTCCAGCAGGTGAAGAAGACTCTAAAGAAGGTCTCTAAAGCTTCACGCCAGCAAAAATCTATAGAAACCAGGCTAACAACGCCTATAGAAGTCCCAGAGGCCTCTCCAACAGTAAATCGTCGAGGCCGCGAGATCCGGCTCCCACAGCGCTTTCGGACCAATTAAAAACTGTATATAGAGTCCTAATAATGACTATATTCATCCACCAAAAGATCACGCGATAATAATAATTATATGTGGTTGAATTGCTTCATATTCGATATCGCTGGTGGTGGTGAAATCGGGCGTCAGGTGGGACCGGGCGTCAGGTGATCACCGACTGTAANAGCGTCACCAGCTTTCTCCTCCTTGTGTCCCCGTCGCTTCCGCCTAAGCAGCACCGCTCATAAATTCTCCGCCTGTTCGCTAACAGCACTCCTTTTCCTGTCTGGTGCACAAACGTCCACGGCTCCTTTCCGACAGCGCCTGCGCCTAGGTTGCGAGAGCTCGACTGCTGTGGAATATGCGGAGGCTTAGCAGCCTTGGCAAACAACTTCTGCTCGGCAACGTCCGCCGGCGTGAGCCCGTTGACGTTCTCCTTGGCCGCGAGCTCAGGTTCGTACGCCAGAAGCAAATCGATAAGCTCCCATGATATGACCCCCCGTCCGTGGCATGGGGTGTCCCCCTCGCTGTCCAAGAGCTCCAGGTGCTTGCAACCTAGAGGCTTGACATAATTTAGACTAGCGGCTAGTCCCGGTAATGTCGACGCGTCAAGACTCATGCACAAAATCAACCAAGCAAAGGGTGTGTGGATTACGTCGCCGGAAAGACGGCGAGCGGTCAGCATGGATGGGAGGAGCTGACGATCGAGCAGTTCGAGCGCCTCTCGGATAGACCAGTCGGTAGGCCGCGAGCGACTCATATGTTGAATTCGCACATGTAACAGATTTCTACCATCGACGTCCCGGACCGTCTGATCTGCTCCGGCTTGTATAAGGATTTTTGCAAACGCAAATCGACCAAGGCGGAATGCGACTATCAAGGGCGTATAACCAACCACATTCTTCGCGTCCAACAGATGGCGCATGTTGTTGGCAAGATACTCCACGAGGGCTAGGGACTCTTAGTTCTCCTCGGCTATAACGGCCGAATGGAGGAGCAAATGGCCTAGGACGGTCAGGTCAGTTTCGTCACAAAAAAGTGGTCCGTTTACTTACACCTAGATTCCAGGAAATCACGGATCATGTTCACTGGACCTTTCTCTGTCAAAAGCAGTTTCCTCACCCCCAGATCATTCTTGTTGCCTGCAACAAATGCATTGTAGCAGCGAGCCGGTGCAGGACCCAGAAACCACTGCACGCTCTCCAGGTTCCCCATTTTCGCCGCATAAAGCAACGGCGGCGGTGTGTCTGGCTCTGTGGCTGTCTGGCCACGACGTGCCCAGTCATCACGCTTCTTACCACGCACCGAGAGACCGCGATAGTACTCGGGCGCTTCCTTGCCCTCAATCTCACCTTCGTCGACTAGCTCGTCGAAATCCACCCCTGCTGCAGTTCGCTTGACGAGAATCTCTAGACAATGCAACCTCCCGAGGTGCATTGCCAAGTAGAGGTCGTCGTGATAAACATAGTACGGCGTGGGGTTGGCTGGATCCTCCGGAAACCACTCGGTGAGCTGCTGTCCGAGGGAGATGAGAAAGGCCAACAGCTTCGTGTCGTCGGTGAAGATTGCGTAACGCATCAGGCTGTTGCCATTTTGGTCCGTGGCCTCCTCTAAGAAGGGGTCCATATCGCACTCCGCATCCAGAATGGATAGAGGGCCTAATTTGCTCTCGACCTCGGACTTTATCTGGCCCACATTATCAATAATGAACTGAGTATTCCTAATTTCCTTATCCAGTTGCAGACCGTTGGACTCGTCAAACTAAGTTGCGTCAGAGTCGTCGTCCAAGCCATACTGGCGTATCCGGTACCGGGCTTGAGGCTCTTGTGGGGGCTTATAATGGGAAGCCGCGATAGCCATGATTCCATGCGCAACGTCTAGATGTCCACGGAGGATGGCAATGGTAAATGCGGAGAATCCACGACTATCGCAGACAGCAATTTCCAGAGATGTCCGGTACCTTGTTCTATCAGATCCGGTTATAATAAGGTTCTTGATAGTTTCAAAGTCGCCGGTCCACGCGGCTTCGAACCTGTGAAATGTGAGAAATAGCATAAAAAAAAAAAAAGAGCGCTGCTTACAGCTTAAAATAGTCATCTCGTTTGTCTCCTATAATGACAGAGCCCTTGAAGCTAAGAGAGAAAGCGAAAGGAGAAGTCTTGGAGGGTTGAACATCACTAGGCTGAGGAGGCTTGATATCTGGTCGAAGCTCTTGAAAGGTTTTGGCGCCTCGCTAGAGTAAATCCGACTCTAGCTTCTCATAAGCATCAGTGAGTTCTTTAATCGCCGCCTTCTTTGCTTCCAAGCCCTCCTTGCTGTTTGCGGCCTCCACTGCCTCCCTATATTTCTTCCCTTCTCGCTCGACGCTCTTCCTTTTCTGTGCAAGCATCCCCCTTGCCGTCCAGCACTAGTATGTGCCCGGATTGAACTCGTCTAAGTATGTGCTGTCGTCAAAATCCAAAACCGCAGGAGGTACAACACTGACTTTTTCCCCCTTGTAGCCGCGAGAAGCGGCCAACCTAGCGCGAACAGAATCCAACAAGGAGGAACCAGTAGTTCTTGACGCGTAGTACGATTTCCCAGACGCAACGTGCCCCTCTCGAGTGAGGGTATTTGGATCGGCATCTCGAGCGAGCAATTCCATTGCGAGTAACGGAAGATCGTTCTTAATTGCATAGGTGACTGGCTGATCAAAGTCCTCCTCGAAATCCTGCCGGTTCTCCGTTGTTAGTCGAGATCGAACCCAAGAGATATCTTGTGCGGCGCCCATAAACTCCTGGAAGCTTATCAAGGGGCGTGCCCCAAGTTGGAGGAATCTACTCGCTAGAGTTAAGTTTTTCGCCCCGATAGCTGCTATTAGGGGAGTTTCCACGGAAAGTGTCCTATAGCGGATTTCAACCACAGACAGATGATTTAGAGCCCGCAGGACGGCTGGCTGGTCATAATGTATGTAAAGGTCAAGGATATCCTCGTGTCCTACTCCTGCAACGTATAGAAGAGGCGTTCTATGATCAAAGTCCGCCTGGGCAGGAGATGCACCAAGCTGTAAGAGCTTTGCTGTCATTATCTTCGCCCGCTCTAGAGGCAGCCCAAGAGCCAGGACCAGCGTGAGAGTGGCAGAGCGTTTAGTGCTGGATGAATCGCTGGATGATTTGATAGGAAGCAGCACATCGGCCCCAAAGTTCGTGACAAGCTCCTCAACAGCCTCCACATGGCCTTTCATGATTGCCAGGTGGAGCGGGGAAGCATTGAGGTCCCAGTCGACCGCATTAACATCATAGATGTCGGGATCTGATAGATCCGAGTCTGTTGCGAATGGTTCCTCATTGTCT
>CDMC01000034.1:8429-108112 GCA_001511075.1 Aspergillus calidoustus
GACGGGTTGTCGCTGCTTTCTGATGTGGACGAAAAATCGGTCGTGCTTTCCATCTCGGGCTCGCTTCCCATGGATGGTGAGCGTCTGAGGTAACTGATGGACGACATATCAATGATGTATGATGCAAGACACAGTGATTAGAGGCAGACAAGGCCTGGTTGGCCAGGCTGAACAATGGCAAAGTCTCTGCTGGGGAAGCCTTCATTTGGGGAGAACAAGTAGGTACATATACAACCTAGTACGGCTCTGGCGTCTTGGACAGAATTGAACATCTAAATCTACTCGCAATGACCGACTTCTCTATGCGCATAAGAGCATCAGCCAGGGAAGTAATGGGGAAGGAATCCATGATAACCGGGAAGACGATCGAACGCCCTCTACAACAGCCCACTAAAAAAGGTTTATCTCAGCCCCCTGTTATCGGCGCCCAGCCACGGAGAATGGCCATTTCTCATCCCCTTGACCAGGCTTGCTCCACAACCGCTCTCCTGGCCCCGGGTGAATCCCCTGTTGATGCAGGATTCTCGGCCATGGTGACATCCCCTGCTGGGGTCGGAGACTTAGTCCCACCCGTTCGATCTCCTTCGGTGCCTTCAAGCTGGTTGAGCACACGGTCGAGCATGATCTCAAAGGATTGGGATTCCCCGGTGGGGGCCGTCCCCCGCTCCTTTAATAGATAGTCAATCACCGTTCCCATCCGCTGATTGGTGTCGTAGAGAAGACCGGCCAAGTCGACCGTCTCTTCCAGGTCCGAGGTGGTTTGCTGCAACGCCTCTTGGAGGTTTCGATGCTCTTTGGTGTGCTTCTGTTGCTCCCGGTGTGCGCGCAGAGCCCGCACGCTGAGCTCGCAGATTACACGGAGGGCGTCCTGGTCACAGTAAGCGAGGCACCTGCTGAAGGAGGCAAATACCTACGGCAGTATCCATTTTGCGAGTAATCACAGCACAGCCGCAGCAGACAGGGCTGTCGGAAGCAGGATGAAAGCGAGAGCCGGGAGCGACGCATCGATATTTATAGCCATCCCCCATAGGAGTTGTAAAACCTATATCGTAACCCTCGTTGCTGGCGCAATGTCTTGCAGTTCAAATTGAGATGACCGTCCAAACCAAGGGGAAGCCCTGTCTCGGCTCTCACATCACGTTAGAAGCCCATTACCTTGTGTTGAATTTGAGACTTAGTCCGCGATTTAACCACGGCCGCATAAATAGCAAGTCCGCATTGCCCTACTGCATGATTCTGTATTTGAGGGCAACACCGTGGACGGTATGATCCGTGCTACTGCGCAGCCTTCTTCGGGTCAAATGCACGTTTGGGAGTGCAAGCAGCAAATAGCGATCCCCCTCTAACGTTTCTTCGGATCGCTCCCAGGACATACGAGATGGACGAGATTGTCGAAATTGTCCGTCGGATTGGCCGCCGGCAAGGCCAAGATTCATACTATCGTACATGCTACACTCTCCTGAAGAAAAGTCGAGATCTCATCCTCCAGACGTCGAACGAGCTGCTGGATCTCTACCAATCCAATGCATTCAAGAAACCAGAATCCGTCTCTACGATTGCAGATGACCTGCGCAAAGACATACATGCCTTGCTCGGCCGAGAGCGCCGCGCACGGTCACACTGGGACGAGTTTTACGAGTCGGACAAGTGACGTCAGTGAGACGAACTTCTCCTTCTCGGGAGGAATGTCTGTGCGTATTGCAATACATGGATGCCTGGCAGCTCAGGACACTCTTTATCAAGTTCGCCCATTGTGATAGATCTTAATACTAAGAAGCTTTATAGATATCCCAACCCATCTCCCATTCGCAGGCCGCGGACGATTCCACCGACACTCTGGAGAACCACAGCGTCTGCCTTAAGACCGTGAAAGATCTTGAATGCGACCTACACAAGGTGGAAGCGGAAAGAGATAGGCTGCTGCAGGAGAACGGAACTTTGAGGCAGCAACTCTCGCAGGCGCAGGATGCCCAGTCCGCCGGCCGCACATGGGAGGACGTACAGCGGGCCGTCCACGGAGCCCAAGAGGCCCTCAACACCTGCCACCAGCAACTCATCAGNGCCCGCATCGATTGCCTTCAGATCGCCCGGGAGAAGCTGCCCGTCGACCCATCGCTGGGTCACCGTCTTGCAGAATTTCTCGCTTACGCGTCACGAGCTGGCTGTCCACCACATGACATCCACATCGTCATCGCATCCGCGCTGCTGATAGATGCTTACCCTCCTGGCATGCATAGTGAGCCGTCCCTTCCTCCCACCCTATGAACTTTCACCCCTTTGCACCCTTCAACCCCGCCCCGGGGCCCTCGCGGTCGTAGCAAGAGAACGTGGCACGTGCTGATGCAGACAGGGTTCCGGACGGACGACATCTACGACAGCCTATATCGAGAGCACTGTCGAGCAGCGTGGGAAATCCGCCAAGACCCTCACCCGGATCTGCATTGTGATGCGGTGCACAAGTGTTTGGCGCAGTTTGTGGAGCAACTGGGGCCGCGACGCTCGTCAGTGGCCATCCGCAGGGAAGTACTCACCGCGGTCGGGACCCGGTGGCCGGGAATCTGTCGGCATGCGATGTGTGACACTTGCGTGACAATCTTCGGCAGTCCCAGCCGCAGCGCCGAGTACCATGTGGATCTCAGCCGCTGTCCCTGGTGCNAAGCTGTACTAACCGTGACTTTTTTCCCTAGGGACGCATGGGACGCCGTCCGCAACACATCGAACACATGGCCTCTGATCACTGCACTTTGGCAGACAAAACATATATAAGTTCATAGTTAGAAATTTACTGGGCTCCCTCATACCTTGGCCTTGCGTTTAATGCAGTGCATACAAGCATCGAACCGTGAACAAGGTTGCCGTGGAGTACATTCAATATTTCGCCTCACACACTCAGGACATGGCTTGTCTCGAGCACACTAAGAAAACATTGAGCTCGTATAAAAAAAATCAATGATCCTCCTCATACCTTAACTTTGCGTTGATTGCATGACGCGCAAACATCCAAACGCCCTTGGTCCATAATGGGCGTGCCTGTTGTTCTGGTGTTCAGTGATGGGTAGTCTCGGAAGTTCGGGGGATGACACGAGCGCTGTAAGACTATTTGGGAGGCGTTTTGAGGCAAGAATCAAGAAGAGGTATGGGCCGGCAGACTGTTTGTAAGGTAACAGATTGCAAAAGCAGGTAAGATATAGGTCACGATCAGGAAGAAAAAACACCCTTGCCATGAAAGGTTCCGATTTTTGGGTAAAAGAGAATAAAGTAGTGGACACAATAAAAGGAAGGGAATCCAGCTAAGAAATAGGATCCAGAAGGCTCCCCCAATCTGTTCCCATGCTATGGCCATGGATCCGAGAAAAAGAACGTCCACGTTTAAGGAGGGGTATGGAAAGGGGAAGAGGCAGGCCTTGTTATAAGTGGAAGAGAAGCTGAGAGACAGGCTAATGCCATAGCCAGAATGAGGGAAATATAACAAAAAGAAAACGAAAAATAGACCAAAAGTTCTTTGTTAGATTAATTTCAAAAACAGTCCAGNTACAGCGGGCCGTCCACGGAGCCCAAGAGGCCCTCAACACCTGCCACCAGCAACTCATCAGCTGTATGACCAATGCGGCGAATCCGGGCGTACCGTCCACCACCCTGCCGGGATCGACTGCCGGACCGGATTCCATGTGGGCGAGCCAAGACGAGGGGCTTGGGGTATTGAATCCTCAGATGTTTTTTGATGTTTAACGTTCAAGCAATGCAAATCCAGACCATAGGTCGGAAATCGTCATCGGTGCACACTCATGTAATCAATATGGCTCTGGTTATCTCGTAGTTTGAGTCAATCCGGGAATGACCGGACACGTTCGGTGGAATATCTGTGGAGCTGCAAGTTGGCGAGCATCCGCCCCTGCGGCCCGATGCCGTCCCAGCTGGGGTTCCAAGATTTTAGGGCCCGTTATCTGTGACGTCAGGGCGGCTCATCCATTCTCCACACTTTGCCTTGTCTACTGTGCTGAAAAGGTGTTATAGGCGTGTGTAGTGGTGATAGGATCGTCTCTGTCCCATCCTAGTGGAGGAAGAGAATTTCTCGGCTGAGGCGATACTGCTGTGATGTCTCGTGGTTCGCAAGCGCCTATTGAGACACTCTCGATTAAACTTGATATCGAGATGCTGTTGGGAACTTTCAAGGGTGATAAAATATCCTGCTTAGATTGGAAAGTGCTGCCAGGCGACGCAGAGCTCTCATCATGATTTTGTGCCTGTTCCATCCAGAATTTCTCCCTCTCCTGGGAGCTTTTAGGTTCCTCTTCCAGAAATTCAAGGTGGCGTCTCATCTTTTCCACTTGATCGATCTTTTTAGCACGACTTCGGCGTGCTGACAAGGTGTTATAGGCGCGTTTAGTGGCGACAGGATCATCTTCGTCCCATTCCAGTGGAGGAAGAGTCTTCCTCGGCCGAGGCAATACTTCTGTGAAGTCTCGGCTTCTGCCCATCAAATCGGCGTTAAGTGACGGACGGCCTTCAAGCTTAGTGGATGAGTTGGTGTAGGGCATGGCTAACGATAGTAGGGAAAAGAGAAGAGAAGGGAAGAAGAAGCACCGCCAGCTCAGAAGGGGGTTTCTTAGTCTTAAATACTGCCTTTCAGCGCGCTTAAGCTGGCTTGACTAAAAAAATTTCTAAATCATTAAGCTGCCTCAACGCACGCGCACAGATAGGGGGAACCAAACTACTGGCCTATCAAAATCAAGCAGTATTGCAAGCTAGCCCTGACAATCGTCAGCAACTACGCCTTGAGAAGGTATAGACTGGTATGATAAATTTACGAGTTACGCGAAACAAAACAACTCTTTTAGAATGTAACCATGAAGCAGTCAGTATGTCTCCCCACACCTAAATTTTGTTCTATACTCACTGTAGTCGACTATTTGCCTCAAAGGGGCCTGCTGTACAACCAGGGTGTGGGCACTCGAATAGTTTCACTTGTGAGGAACCTCGCGACTCGCATGCGCCTATCGAGGTACTCTCAGTCAAATTTGCGATCGAGATCCTGTTGGAAACTCTGGATGGTGGCGAGATAACTTGCTTAGACGGGGAAGTGCTAGCAGGCGGAGCGAGGGAACTTGGCCCGTGAATCTCTTGGTGCCTAGAAACTGCCTCCCAGCGGCATTTAGGGGAAGCCATCCTAGTCTAACTTGCTGAGTTGTTGCAAGCGCAACCAGCGTCGATGACAGCCAGCACGGGTCCGCTTCCCACCAAATGCTTCACTAACGCGATCCCAGGACTTCCATTGTGTGACCGATTTATAGAGCAATTCATCTTCTGCCGGTTTCCACCGAGGGTTTTCGCGTAAGCTGTGGCGGCGGTGACTGTATGTTCGACAACTCGCAGCGGTCCGCCCAATTTTTGCACCGATTTCATCCCAGGTCTTCCCTTCTGCACGCAATTCCCTAAGCCACATATCGTCTTGCGGTGACCACCTTTTCTGCTTCTTGGGGTACGATTGTTCCGTGGGAAGTTGAAATACACGAGGGCGGAGCAGCGTATGGTTATCACTATTAAGTAAGTTTAGTACCACCGAGCTTTGCCCAATACTCATCTTCTCCCTAAACATGCAAAGGGTATTTTTCACCCATCCCTTGGTCTCGCTTGATGGAGCAGCTGAGGCAGCTAACACGAAAATAAACCAGGGGATCGTTAAGAATAGAGTGGACATTCGGTCGAAAATATCCCCCCGTGGGTGAAAGAGCCCTGTCACACTGTGCCTAAGATCAAGGGTGATTTTTTGGATATCCTTGCATCTCTGCGTTGTTTCCGGCAATTTAGAGAGAATCAGATCCACGGCGATCCGCGCACACCGGTATTGGTTCTTTGCAAGGCATGCCAACAGGCCGTGGCGGGTCGGGCCAGACTCCGATAAAAGCCTAACTGATGGGTCCTTATGCCAAATCAAGAGCTTCTGTTGGATAGAGTCTGCTTTTGCCCGTATTTCATCTGGATATAGCTTGACTTCATGTATATCCGCCTTAAGGCAAGCTAGTTCCCCGATGATATATGTAAGACGGTCACAGCAACCTTCAGGTTCCTGCCCTATCTTCGTATGTTCTAATAGGTCACTCGGGACGTGAAATTCTCCCAACAAACTTTGAGATAACTACTTGGAGTTAGCTAATAAACACAAGATCAGGAGGAGAACCATACTATAGCATATTTAAACTGAACAAACTCATGAATTACATCCTGATGTTCATGACTGAGATTGCGCAAGTCTTTAAATGTCGTAAGTAATGGAATCACGCCTTTTTTGATATCTTCCACAGACCCACATCTAGCCACCTGTCGTCCTGGTTAACTACTTGCCAACCATGGAATTGAAGGGAGCCTGTACCTCAAGGAATGCCTTTAGATACGACGTCTGTGTGTAAAAACTTGACGCTGTGCGATTATATGTGTTCCAACAGGATTTCAAGGCCGAAAGTTGTCTGGTATCAGAGATAATCTTGAGGCGGGCATGCGGCGCTTGCGGAGGTTTCATTTGGTCAAGTCTGTCGTTCACTGGAGATGGGATTTGAGAGCTTTCCAGGCTCGGGCCAAAAAGAGAGGAACGGCTCTCGGTCGATTCGGAACGGGATTTGTTGATAGAACGCAATAAGCTCTGGCGAACAGCAATGGGTGGCGCGACAGATTTCAAACACGTGGCCGAAGTTGCTGCATCCGATATGGTTGAAAAGGAATCCTCTGTAGTTTGTGTTTCTGGATTCTGTCAGTTACCAGGCTCATATCAACCAAGCTGTACTAACCGTGACTTTTTTCCCTAGGGACGCATGGGACGCCGTCCGCAACACATCGAACACATGGCCTCTGATCACTGCACTTTGGCAGACAAAACAAATATAAGTTCATAATTAAAAATTTACTGGGCTCCCTCATACCTTGGCCTTGCGTTTAATGCAGTGCATACAAGCAACGAACCGTGAACAAGGTTGCCGTGGAGTACATACAATATTTCGCCTCACACACTCAGGACATGGCTTGTCTCGAGCACACTAAGAAAACAATGAGCTCGTATAAAAAAAATCAATGATCCTCCTCATACCTTAACTTTGCGTTGATTGCATGACGCGCAAACATCCAAACGCCCTTGGTCCATAATGGGCGTGCCTGTTGTTCTGGTGTTCAGTGATGGGTAGTCTCGGAAGTTCGGGGGATGACACGAGCGCTGTAAGACTATTTGGGAGGCGTTTTGAGGCAAGAATCAAGAAGAGGTATGGGCCGGCAGACTGTTTGTAAGGTAACAGATTGCAAAAGCAGGTAAGATATAGGTCACGATCAGGAAGAAAAAACACCCTTGCCATGAAAGGTTCCGATTTTTGGGTAAAAGAGAATAAAGTAGTGGACACAATAAAAGGAAGGGAATCCAGCTAAGAAATAGGATCCAGAAGGCTCCCCCAATCTGTTCCCATGCTATGGCCATGGATCCGAGAAAAAGAACGTCCACGTTTAAGGAGGGGTATGGAAAGGGGAAGAGGCAGGCCTTGTTATAAGTGGAAGAGAAGCTGAGAGACAGGCTAATGCCATAGCCAGAATGAGGGAAATATAACAAAAAGAAAACGAAAAATAGACCAAAAGTTCTTTGTTAGATTAATTTCAAAAACAGTCCAGCCTTTCCGTCAGTCATAGTCCGATTAATTAATTTAGTTGTATACTGGTAATCGTTGACGGAGTATATGCCGATCTGAGCCGCTTCGATAATATCGAGAGGTTTGCTGTCATTTAGAGCTTTGACGTCCGAAGCCGAGGTGAGGCCAGGCACATGGCTTGGTTGGCTTGTCATCGTAGACCATCGCCGTAGTAGAGTGCCGGGAAATTGACTGGGGAGAGTTAGGTGCTATCATTGAGCGCATGCAAAAAGATCACCGGCACAGAAATAATATTACTCTGCGCAGCGCATGAACAGGGGAAATGAAATAAACTCGCGCTAGGTATTGACAAAAGAAAGTTTAGTCTCCTTGACGGATTTCTCCACGTCAAAGCCATATTTCGCCCTTAGGTACACTCAATTTGGCATTTTTCAAATCACTGCTCACTTCCTGGGGCTAGTTCAACCAACTCCCAGCTATACGCATAGGCCCTCCAAGGCCTGATCTCTTGGGGAGGAAAAAAAAAAAAAAAAAAGAAAAGAAAAAAAGAAACTTTTCGGCAAGTGCCATGGGAGTCCAGAGTGCTGAACTATTATCTCTCTAGCTACCCCATTGGAGTTGGATTGAAACCCCGGTCCTCTAACCATGCAGGAAATTTTAAACCTTAGAAAAATTGCTGTTTCTTATTATCACGTGCCTGGCCTAATCTCAGCTTCGAATGACAAGCATGCTCCGCTGATGGCTTCAGACGATAGGCCGCCTCTTGACCAAGCAAAAATACCCGAAAATCTCAGACAACAAAGTAAAACAGAAAAAAAGTGGAGAGAGAGCTTTTTTGGGTTGATGTCGTGCAATACTACCCACAGGATGTCGCGCAGGCCTTCAGATTTGATGTCTAAGTCGTGACTTCCTTGGAATTTCGTTCTAATCATACGATAAGTATTGCTTCGGCTTGCTAGGTAAAATATCATGCACCAACACGCCCGCGGACAACGAATGCATATTCAGCATAGTCGGACACAGCATACTCTGTAACCTAAGCCCCTCAGAGCTATTGCGCGTGAACAATTTTGACGGTCTCCCTCAATCGAGAGCCTGTGGCGTCCGTAGAACCATAACTATTCCGTGGCCTCGGGTATCCCAATCCAGGCCGTTTGCCTGCTCTGCAACGAGCAAATGCTCCATTCCTGTCGTTATATGAGCAACATGGGAAGCATGTGTGACCCATCAGCCTACCAGTGAAATGAGTCTGGAGTAAGGATAAGCAAAGCTTCAATCCGCCTCGCTGCTGGGCGATGTTCAGCACATGACGAAAATCAACGCCTGGACGGAAAGTTGGGTACTAAGCGTATTATGTTGGCTAGCCGCTGAAGATCTGCATGAAAGAAGGGAAGCAACCAGTGCTTGCCGCGAAGGGGCTCTATGATACGTTCGGAGGCCAGAAAGCTTCCCGTTCTGGGCGTCAGGGCTTTCCGTATCCATCCACCCGGTCTCGTGATTAAGTTGGTTGGGAGCTCTAGGGGTGAAGGAACCATTACATGCATGATTAGGTGTTCATATAGGTTAACACGTCTAGCATCACATCGTTGAATATTGGGACTTGGAGAAGATAAATGGAATAGTAATCTTCCAAAGACTCGTTGTCGCAACTACCGTCAGAAAAGGTGCATACCATGGCAAGTTCGAGAGGGAAAGTTCACAGAGCCTCTATTGCCGCCTGCTGATGTTGTGGCTTTTTTCCTAGGAAAGTAACGCGACTGGAGCTGGGCCTCTGCCTCGAGATCGCAAAATCATGAGAATTCAAAGCATTCTCATTACACCAATTAGTAGAGCCGCTGCCCTGATATACCTATACGGACTTACGGAGGTAGTCAAGGACCTAGCACACAGACACGCCCCTTGATTCGCATGAAGTTGAACGAGATGGCGGCGGAGAAAGCCGCACACCGCGGCCGCTTGACGATTGAAACTAGGTAAAGTGGCCGAAGAACTTCTCTATTTCGTAGTCAACCTTGCTCAGCCCCAGTTTCTTGGAACGTTCGGAAGATATCAGCAGGTGCTGCCTCGGGGGAAAACCGCTGAAACTGGAACCTCGAACTATCCTCTGCTACCTTGATGGTCATTTTGGGCGTTTTGGATAGAGCTCGGGG
Source organism: Aspergillus calidoustus (assembly GCA_001511075.1). NCBI lineage: Eukaryota > Fungi > Ascomycota > Eurotiomycetes > Eurotiales > Aspergillaceae > Aspergillus > Aspergillus calidoustus. Next base: position 18,202 of record CDMC01000034.1, read on the forward strand.
TGCGTGAAGATCGTGGTGCTGATAGTCAGAGAATGAGTTGAATTCATCTGACATAATATGGGCTTGGACTGGCGCAGATATATGGATCATGGATCATGATAGGAATTGCGCATTCGACGATATTCGGCCTCTACCAACAGCTCGCACATAATAATGATCATGGATTGGATATTTATGCCACGAAACTAGGTATCCAAGACCATGATGTGTTTCGTACACCCTAGAGGTCAAAAATCCGGCTAACCATGACTCGCTTGGCCTCGGGTTGTCTGCCAAGAGGGCAATGTTAGTTCGACCTTGGGCTTGATTGATAATAAGTAGACTATGCCTGACCGGCATTCGCTCGTTTCCCATGCTGATACCCTTAGGGAAAGCCTTGGATGCCACGCGAATCAATGCATCGCATTCCAACGAGTGGTCAGCTTGGCTAAGCTTGTTGCGGTTAAGTTGAGCCCCGAAGGCTTGAGGGGGGATGCTGCAGGGTCTCTCAAGCGATTGGCCACCGGGGGTCCGGGCCCCAACCGGCCGAATCACAGGAGACCTCGTCCAGGGTCTGGATCCAGCTGATCAGGAGGAGGTTGTCACTGTGGGTTAAAATACGCGACACTAATAGGAACTCCTGCTTTGTTGTCGGCAAATGGTCCAGCCATAAATTAAGCCTCAAGCGCTGCCATTCCCTTCTCCCCTTTTCCGTCCACAACCCTCTTTCTCATTGACTCTGTTCCATTCACCGTTGTAATTGAGCCTACCAAGATGGTTTCTCGTCTGGCAATTCTTTCTGCCCTCGCAGCGCTCTGCGTATCTACCGCTGGCGCTGCTGATGCGATCACTGCCAGCTCTGAAGGATGTGTGGACAGCTCAAGCATGAAAACCTGTGTTAACAACGCCGAAAGCGCTCTGGGGGACTGTGGCCAGGATGCTCAAGATGATATACAACTCCAAGGCTGCATGTTGACGTACGACATCACACTCCTCGGCTGCTACATTGAAAGTTGCTGGAACAAGGTCTGCCATCCTCATCCGTTCTACTCGTCCTTGTTCTCTTCATTGCTGACAAGTCTCGTGTCGCAGGTCTACTCTTGCGAGTACCAGCTTGTCGTTGTTGATATCCTCTCCCAACAATATCCACCACCGGAGGACCCGATTCCCTTTTGGCCGCCTCCCAACAATGCGCCTGGCGGCTGCGTCTGTAACTTTGGAACTATATGGGACAATCTCTCGTCTTCGTTGAATCATCTGACGTCTACTTGCAACGAGTACATGAGCTCGGTGACCTCGCTGCAGTCGTGCCAGTGCTGTGCATGGAGCTCAGGTCTCTCTACGTGAGTAAACCCTGCATATTCGACTCTTGGTAAGCTACCACTAATTATGGTCTGTCTCCAACAGCTTCTACGGAGCCTGCCCAGGATACGATCTCTCGAATTACGGTCTAGCAGCGATTGCAAGCACAGCTAAAACCACACTTTCAATGTCAGGAACCTGCAGCGACCTCACGTCCTCGGTCTGTGATGGAAATTTTGGAATAGAGTCACAAGACAACGGAGTGTATCCTGATCCAGCTAATCTGCCTAATCCTGGCAGTAAGTCTCTGACAACAACACAAGGCCCGGGGCCGTTGACCACGCCTCCCGGAGGAGAGACAATCATCAGCGGGACATTCTTGAATATCCCGTACACGCTCACTGCGGCGAGCAACAATGCCGACAACATCGAGGAATCTAGCACGTCTACTCCGACTGAGTCATCTGATGAGTCTTCCACGACCGGTAGCTCGACTTCAAGTACGAGTACTGGTGGCGCGGACTCGTCGGATAACTCCAGCAGCGACTCCACAGACCCCAACCATGCGTCCCGCTATGTGCCAGTGACAATGGGGATGGCTGGTGTAGTCACACTCGCTCTGGTTGTGATCAGTCTGTAAAAACCAAAAGGAAATGCAGATAATCATTTCTTGTCGCAGGGACGCTCAGGTTGCCCTTGCATACTGTATTCAAGTAACCACTTATTAACAGGATGAACATCGAGTGATAAGTTATGATGCATTCCCCCTTATATTAAGAGAGTCCGTATGAGTGATCGGGGATAATGTTGAGCAGGATGATGTTGAGTGCTAATCCGAACAATACGGAGGATGTCGGATTTAGAAAACACAACTACAGTAAAGAAGGAGATCCAAGAGCTATGAATGGGAAGAAAAGTCCAGTATAGCTTGTAATGGATCCTAGAAAACATCACTCTTGTGAAGCCTTGCTTTAAGCAAGTAGGTGGAATGATATATCCTGATTCTGGCTCTAGATTCACCCTGCTTCGCCCCAAAGGATAGAAGCCATCCTGTACTCTCGCATTTCCCGAAGGTTTTGCTTTACCGACTCTGGCAGTCGTACAAACCACATTGAGGTCACCTGTTATTGCCAATCCAGGTATTGGACATTGCGGAGGAAATTGAAGCCGAGAAGCGCAAGAAGATGATCTTTCTCTTCCCAACAGCGTTCTTGGTCCTTATCCCCATTGGCCGAGGCGCAATCTCCGCTATACCCGGCCTTGCCAATGTTGGTCGTTGCTGGCTGGCAAAGGACGAACTTCGACCCTTACCATTTGAAAAGATGTCCAGGATTGGCAATGAAGACTGTTATTGGGTGGTACGGGTCGACAGGAAAGTAAAGAGGTAATACGCACGCTGCTTTAGATTCTTTGGACATGGATTCAGCGGTTGGTCATGGAGTTCCTTTTAACTTGCTTCTCGCAGCCGAGTCGGCTCACAGATCGCGACGATCAACGGGGCGGTCAGGGCGATCCCTGCTTGACCGCCTTAATGACGCGGCAATTTCCTAGGATATCGACGCGACTGGAACGGAGTATCCTAATGCCGGCTGTTGCTTGCTTCGCAAGAAGCTCAGGCAGAGAGAAAGGTCAAGGAAAAGGAACAACAGATTCAATAGAAGTTTCGTCATATAGGCGTTTGTGTGGATCAAACAGGAACGCGGGTATCAGTGTGCGGGAGGGAGACTACGTCTCAAATCAGGCTTTGGGGGTTTTGAGCCTTTTGCCGTGATTTCTCGAGTATATCTAAATTCTAAGTTCGAAATAGCCTACAACCCTCCTTGAAGTAATATATCAGGCTCTTAACAATATCAGCAGATGACGAATCCTGCAAAGCCCACCAAGATTTTCCGCCTGATTTGAAAGGCCCTGTTTGAGAGCTATCCGGTGTCCTATAGGGCCACTTTTGGTGCATATCTTAACCTCTCCGCCGTTGATCATCCACTTTAGGAGAGGTAAGCGGAGGCATACTCTTAGCAGACCAAGTCCCGTGCAGATTCTCGAACCGGATCCGAATGTTGATGCTCTATCCTGATACGCAAAGTTATCTTATGACGCCAACTCTTTATCTTTTCCTATTGGTATACGAGGGCTTGGTAAAGTATATCACGACTAGCATTCATGGAAAGCTAGTGTACTAGTGAGCTCCAGCCAGGACTTGGCCCTGCAATGATCATTGATGATCTGCGGGAGCTCAGGGACGATGAATGCTTCTAGGTTCTGCCGCAGCGCTATTCTGGCATCCCTATCGCATTCCCGGTCATTGGAGGTGCGACGGAAGACTTAATCTGCGGATCAGCTGCGCCTGAATAACCTCCACCGTCTGCTTGGTAGGATTGGGTACTCAGCGGTAATATTAGGGTGGAAGAGGTGCGTAGGTCGGATAACAGTGGCTCCCTCAAGTTCTAGGATGCCAAGACCAGCTCTGAGCTGCAGACGCTCAAGGGCTATTCGAGTTGGGTTCGCTCACTAGCTTTCACTCTACATCCTGAAAAGCATCATCAAGTAGCAATTTATGAATGCAAGCTTTGGTTTTTATATTCTCGCGTAGAATTTTAACCATCCACTATGGGTGCTCCGTACTGCGTAAACGAAGGCGCAGATCATAAAGCAGGTCTGCCTCGCCAAATATGCGCATGTGGAAGTAGCACAGGTGACATCCAGCCAAAGAACCAGAACACGCTCCATGGCACCCTCTTGGCTGCGCGGCTCGGGTTGATTCGTAGGGACTTGCGCTAGATTTTCTAAACTTTGTATGATAATATCATCAGTGGCCTCTTCCAATTGCGATCTCTTCAGAGAAGACATACTATGGCTAGCAGAATTACTGCCAAATTCTATCTGCGATAAATATCACATCTCACTGCCTTTGCCATCCCTATTTTCGGTGACCTGGAAGAGAGGAGAATCCGCTATCTTTCGGTTATGGTTTTGGTTGACGTCCAATCTCTTGCTTTCATCACCTGAGATGTTACTAGTGGTAGGTGCTGGCGCGTAGGGATGCGAAATGCTTTCGCGAACAGGATGACTGGTGCCAGTTTGTATAGCACCTTCATCAGTTACCTTTTTTACCGCAGAAAGAGCAATGTCTCCAGGGTCAAAATAGACACGTTTCTGTTTACGATTAATAATAACTCGAATGAGCTAGGTATCTTAACATACCTGTTGCGCAAGTTTGTGTCTTCTGGGGACTTTTCCATAGGCGCTAAGGATATGCCTCTCATGCTCTGAGAGGAGCTAGAGTCAAATCTAGTGAGCGCACATTTGTTACTACCGCAAAAGAATAGACTTACCTCAGCATGTGATTCATTATCTCTGTCGAAGCCCATTCTAATTCGTCCCACGCAGCCTTTACTTTAGAGAGAGCAAGTGATCTTTCAAATTATGTCGTTATCAAGAATCCAAATGTTAAAAGCGGAAGGCTTTATGTCGAACTTTAGTGACCGCTAGTAATCGCTTCAACGCCGTTAGTCAACGCCCGCTCGGTCATATTCGTCTTTTCGCTGTATCGCTTTCATTGCCATATTAGTTAGTTAGATTACCCCTATTTCGATTCCAGTATCGTAGCTAGATTCCATGAATCAGACCTTCACATTCCTCTGGCGGTGGACCAAATATTACGTACGCCCCGAAGTTCAACACTTTATCAACAGGTGACGCCCAGGTGACGCCAAGGTGACGCGACAACATGGATGAGTTGAAACCGTCGGATTAATTTAGCCCGACGGCACACTGAATTATGCTACCGTAACTACCATATTGTGGCGGACAACCAATAGCGACTGGTGGAACTTGAATCCGTGTGTTTTTTGTTTTTTATCAGTGTGACGCGACCCACCAGCTACTGATCCCACTTCATCTCCTCCTTTTGAACTTTTGAAGAATAGCAGCCTATGTTTGAACGATAGGGGATTGTATTTATTCTTCACTTGAATTCCGGGGAGGCAATAAAAAGATGGGCAGCCAGCAACCACCAAGGGCGATTGCCCCCAAACCAGGAGCTAGCATTTTTCGAACAGATATCAGTTTCCACCCTCGGCTGCAGCAGAAGGCATCCAGTGCTTGTCTAGAATGCCGGAAACGAAAACAAAGGGTAGGACTTCTTACTTATCCTGTGGGGCTCTTCTAATTGCTATATAGTGTGATGGAGCTAGTCCATGCTCTTTCTGCCGTCGCAGCGGGCAACATTGCGTGATTGACGAAGAGAGTGATGGGCGTCGCAAAATCGCACTAAAGCGCAAGATTGATTCTCTAGAACAGGATAACGAAATGCTCCTTGGACTTATCCAGACAATACGCGAGGCTGATGAAGAGAGAGCACTTGAATATTTCCGCTTGATTCGGAGCACCTTGGCAGTTGAAGACATTTGTCAGCACCTCAAGGCAAATATTATTGCCGAACCCCCCAGGGGGGAGGCGTCGACTTGCATGGAGGTAGTCCATGCAAAAAAACAAAACAAAAGAAAAAAAAAATAAAATAGAAAAACAATGGATTCTATTCGAGCCCCAACACAATCCATGGATTCAGTGTCCGATGACATTGGATCTATAGCGCATCGTATATCACTATATCCTATCTGCCTTGAAGACATCGAGACCAATAGCCGGCGGAAAATATTCCTAAGCTGCAAGCTGAAAGCCTTGAAGGTTATAGTTACTGATATTTTGGAGGCTCTGGGGAACAAGAAAATGCCTCAGAGGCTTGTTGCTGCTATGAGGATCAAGGCATTCTTGGAGCATATCCAGCACCTTCTGCCGCGAGATTCAAAGAACGAAGAACCATCAGGGACTGAATTGAACCGAGAAAGCTCTCTTGAGCCAAAAAATACAAGACAGTCGAAACCTGGTGGTGCACGTGAAATAATGGACATTGAGTACCTGACCTCGAGGTGTTAATGTGAATCTACCCTGGAGGCTAAATTGCTGGATCTAATTATCTTATGGTTGTCCAGTTAAGGAGGAATAAGAAAAAACCTAGCAACATCAAGGTGGTAGCACCGACAAATTTGGAGCTGTGTCATGGCCTGTGGAGGGCTCAGATTTCTGATCTGGAATCCTTAGCGCCGCAGTCACGCTCGCTACGGTGGAAGAGCGATTTCATCGCTCACGGGGCCTAAAAGGAGTGGCTGCTGCTGCGGGAAGAACAGGAGTTTATGACTCAATTGTGAAGAGTTGTACCCCCTGCGGGATCCTCAAGATCCGCTAGCTGATAAAAATTTCAGCGATTGGCTCTCGGGTCAGCCACTGAAAACACCGGTGCCCTTGGCAGTTAGCATAGCCACAGACATTGGGAGAAATCGTTGGTGCCTAAAGGGCCCCAACACAGTCAAAACCGCAATCTGAATTTGCATCGCCTTTGAAGGAATATCATCTCTGGACGCGTGCGATCGCCCATTTTGATTGAGGCTGAGCTGTTTGTTGTGTCTGTAGCTGGCACTCGATGTGAAGAGCATGTGTTGGACTGAAGAGTACGTACGCCGCGATCTCCAACAGAGGCAGAGCTGGAGATCACAAGATCACGCCTTCTCTTCTCCCACGTTTATCCTGTTACTTGCTCGTAAACGGACGCAAATTCAAAACTCACCAGAAGCGCAAATCGTCGATGGACGGCCTGCGCGAAATTTTATTATCGGAGATCAGTCCACTGCATCAAAATAATGTACTTCACGGCCTCATTCAGCTCATCGATCACCTCCGATCGCCCGGTCCCCCATACCACCCAACGATACTAGACCTCTGCTGCCTCGTCCGGACACTTTGGCAATTGCGATCGCTGACAGGGGAGCAATTATGGCGGGATGATTTAATGTCTCAAGGAATCCACTGTATTCGCGAGGCAAAGGCCGCGATGGAAGGGTTATTCGGAGAGTTGAACAAAAAGGTTGTGGATGACGGCACAGTGACACAATGGACCCACTCTGCGCTATGGGCACTAAATCGATTTCTGGCCCTGACTCGATAGTATGTGGTCTCCCGGAGAATCCTGAATTCTGTATACTAATGCTCATCTCCAGCCTTGTCGCCCCCCAGGAGCATGGAATAAGGGAAATGGTATTCTTGTCTGCCAGAGGCACGGCCAGGATCGGTACAAGCTGGACTCCGGTTGCGAATATGAGGATGAGAACGCTGTATTGCACGAAGTCTGGGCCAATCGAAATGTTGGGATCTTTGAACATATCGGCCTTAAAAGCGGTGGAGCAGAGTACTATGACCCCAGTACGTGCTCTTACCCGGTACGTCAATTATTTCGAGACTAATCAGGAGTAATCAGTGTTTTGGTCCCGTTGCCCATCAAGTGCGACCAAGTTCTTCACTGTCGGCCGTGTCTTTATGATGTTATGGGATGTAATCGCGCTTGGAAGGGATCTTCAGGAGGTCACTGATGATGATCCCACAGTTCATGCCAATCGGCGCGCATTAATGACCATAGAGAGTGCCTACTCGGGGCCATACACAGGCCTAGATACAGTCAGGCGATTTGTTGTCGTTGCGCAAGGCGTCCGATCCTCGTATTGCCTGTATGTAAGGTTTCTAGATGGTGTTTAAACTCTAATGCTGACGCCCATGAGACCAATAAGTTCGTTCAACGACCAGGGCTGCTCTCAGCAGCAGGATCGGCAGAATTACGGCGTTATTTGCACAGGAGAAAGGTCGCAAACTGCCGACTTTGTTGGGGAAACAGGGATGATATACCCGGCCATATACATTGCTCCTATAGCTCCTAAGCCTTGGCCTCACAAGGTTCTTCTCATGACGGATGTGCCACCTGCGCCTCCGAATTCCGAACTTCCCTCACTTGAATTGCCTGCGCAGTGCCGAATTGACTACCGCCGTCTCTGTGAAGTGGAGCATAACGTTTGCAGCAGGAATATAGGCATAGTTAGTAGGGAATCGTTAAATATCCTGGAGGATTACGCTGCGTTCATTGGATTGAAAGCTAGGTGGTCTTCAAGTGAAGACAGTGATGGAATGGATTTGACATGAGAAAGATTTCAATCCAGGTGCTTGGCATAGTTGCGGGAAAGATGAGGGAAATCATCCCTTCCACCACACTGTCCTAAAGAGAGTTCGCAGATTACTCATTGGATATAAATATGTGCGACGATCTTGTATGGACAGTGAGTTCATCATCGAAAGATGTATCAAGCTTACCACCCGTCTCTTCACAGATATTTCCCTTCTACGCTCCAGGCTTACCATAATACTAGTCATTCGGTAGTGGTTTCCTGCACGCCAAGAAGATGGCTCAGCACCCCGTGACGCGCTAAGCCCACGAAATACGATGTACAACTAGCCATGAGGCCCAATGCTTCCTCTCCATATAATTCGCTATATCCCCATCACGATGACCTCCAGAGACCCCTTTCAGCTTCTAAGCTTCGAGTCAGCTGGGAACATCCTGTACTATCTCGATCCTCGGACAGTGGTCCGCTGTGAGCGTGTGAGTAAAGGCTGGAGGGATTTCATACGGGTATGGATCGTATCATCTGGCCTCTCTAGCAACTTTTGCGGGCTGTGGAATAGTGAAGCCGGGAAGGAACCCACCATGCGCCTTCGAAAGTTCAAAGAACTAGGTCGGTACCTGTTCCCTCTTCCCAAAATTTTACTAATACTTTCACAGCGGCCGTCGAAGCAAATCTTGAATCCGGCAAGCCAACAAGCGTCCGCAGGATCGTGGCGCGAGATGGTCTTGTGGTCGTAGGCGACTATGCAGCATGGCGTTCCGGTGGCGACTTCTACTGGCAGCGGCTTTCCTTCAAAGAAGACTGGTCGCTCTTTCCAGTTCAAATACTGCAGTGCCAGCCACCGCCCTATTACTGCCGAAATTTTTTCCTCAATGCAAACGGCTACCTCGTCGTCGAGCGCCGTGAGCGTTCGCCGAGGGATGAAGCCATGAGGTATGCACCCCATACAGCTCTTTGCTCTATTTATGGCGAGCAGGTGGCCTAACCTAATACGTTGATCTATCTGGTAGCATTGATGTCTACTCCCTTGAAGAAAACCACAAGCTACATACAATCAATGAGCCGGCCGGTCTTGATCCACGGACCGCCGGCGAACCCATAGCCGTAGGTACGCGGCGGATATACTTCCTGGTGAGGGATGCAGTTCACGCATATGACCTGTTCTCTGGTGTTCGGCTATACGCCACCCGCTTCGCACAGACCAGTCACACTTCCGCTGGGGGTCCGGTAGAGATGACCTGGGCTCACTACACAAGGTACTTCCCGCTTCTATCCGATGGCCATAGTGAGATGCTTCCTCTCCTATGGAACCGAGGTGTTCAGCTTATTAATGGCGAGAACGGCAACCTCGTGCAGGAACTCGCTGTCGAGTTTTGGAGGTTTCCATACATTTCTGTTGCTGCTACTCAGGGGGAGTTCGCCGTTATTAGCGCTGATCTTGCGCAGGGACTAGGGCTAAAGATCCAACGCTTTTCCCGCGGACCAGATGGGATGTTTTATCTGCGGTTAACGAGCCAGGTTGCACTAGATTTCCGGTATACAGTGCCCCATCTCGTTATAATAAACCCCTTCAGAAATCTTGTCGCAGCATGTCCTACCGCCTCCCGAGGTATTCCTGAAATAGCCAGGCTTGTTAGCAGGGGGACTAGGTCTTCTGGCACTCAAGGAAGACTCGTTTCCGGGGAAGAACAGAGTGATGAGCTTGCCGCCCCCTCCGTCGAAGTCTTGTCTCGGGGTGCTGTAACGGAGATTACATTACCCCCAAAATGCTCACACCACAGGAAGCGCCGTCTGTTTATTCCCGACGACAAATACGGCCCGCGGGTTATTCAGTTTGTGGATGGTGACCGGATACTCTATCGCACATTCCGTGATACTACGAAGCCCGATGCATATTATGTCTTTGACTTTGGCTTAAGGATGAGGCGGGGTCCGCGTTCAATTTCATGAGCGTGGATGGAGCCAGTAAAGTACATCAATGCTAAGGATCCCCGCACGTGCGGAAATGGTGGCGTGGTGCCTTCCTGGCACTCTAAAATCCACGGAATCTTTCCTGGGGTAGTCATAGTTGGATTCCTACTACTATACATTCAGGTTATAGACGTTCCTGAAAGCTTCCTTGTGATTAAAGGAGTAAATAGACCTAACACCACCTTGACTTTCTCCCAGCCAGCGAGATAGCTTAAATCTCAAAGCCTAATATAAATACACAATGGATAAGTCAATGCGGATTTGACTCAAGGGGAGGATACAAGAAGCCGAGCCTTGCATATTCAAAAGACTAGATTCCGCCGTAATTTAGCAGCCACTGGTGCAGATCTTCATAGTCATCCCTCTCACAACGAACTCGAATTCTAGTTTTTAACAGGGTGGGCAAACAACCTATCTCACACCAACTTCACCTCAGACGAGAACCGATTGTTTTGTCGAAATTGGTGGTACACACCTGATTATTTACCCTTCGGGTTCCTGCTTTCGATCATACATCTCTGTACCTCATTCTCTTTGCTTGGCAATCGACAATCCCACATCCTAGAGCCCAACCATTCGGCAACCTCTTTCACTTCGCGTCAGAAAGCGCTGGAAACGGAAATAAAACATGCAATCTATTGGTCGACGATACAAACATATCACCTAGGTGATGCGTTTTTGGCAGCTTCAATGGGCTCTGACGTTTGTTGGTCCAAACCAGAAACACTGTGTAATTGGCAAGTCCTTATTCCTAATTGCCTGATGTTCTTGGTTGCACGGGCGTTATGGGCGCCTTTCCACAAACATACCCTCGCTAAACAAAATTCAAAACATAGCACTCCTCCTCCAGAAACAATGAGACCTGACCCCCCGCTACCCGGCCGTACCAGTTGCCACTAGGATCTGGTGACTTCAGCGCTTTACTTTTATCTCGCCCCTTTCTCAGGTTCGCGGGCAAGGTGACCTTACTCCCCTTAGCGAGGATATAACATTGTCTCACCACCTTTGGCTCCTCTGTATACCTGGTGTCCCTCAATACGTGGGGAATTGCCGCCATAGCAGCGTTATATAAAGCCGAATCATCTGCAGGAACAAGTGGGCAGCTCCAGAGGGTCCAGCTAGAGTTTGAATACTCCTCCTCTGGCTTTTGAGCTGAAGATATATATGCCGTCCGGTTGAAAGAATCAATCACCACCAGCGAATCAGGGTGATACTTTGGTCGTATCAGCCAGTCTTTAAAGACCAACATGTCTATGGATACCAGACGCAACACAACCTCACCACCATAGTTGAATCGTAGCGTGATAAAGACTCGGTACCGCCCAAACGCTTCGAGCGAGTTGTAGACCTTCTCTGGCAACCGGGTAGCCTCTGTCGTGAAGGCAATGTGGCCGGCCTGTTGACGGCAGAGACAGTGCGCAGTTCAAGCCCGTGCCAGTACACGGTACACGTCCCATCAGTACGCCTTCCCATATTTGGTGGTGGGAACGCTTTCCGCAAGTCTGTCGACTATGTAACTCAGTTCACGCCACGGGAAAGCGGCCGCCACTATATCGGCGTCTCTGGTCTTGGACCAACCCAATTATACATCAACAATGAACTGATTCTGGAACAGACGGGTTCCACTCCGGATGGTTTCGGGTTCTTTTTCAACATCCAGGAAGACATAGAATGCGTTTACTCTTTCATCGAAGCAACAAGCTACGAGATACGGATCAAGTCGATGCCCACCGCTATACTTCCAGGATTTTGGTTCATGCAGGATTGGCCTGGCTGCGCTTTGGCTTATGTCCTGCTTCTGAGCGTGATTCAAATCTCCTCTCAGAGGCAGTCAATTTGGCTAAGGAAGCAGATTTTGCAATAGTCTTCACCGGTCATGAGCAAGAGTGGGGAACAGAGGGGCAAGATCAGCGGTCGTTTGAGATGCCTAGGGCAGGCTCTCAGAATGCGCTGGTTTCTGCAGTTCCTGCGGCATATGCTAACACTGTAGTTGTAAATTCCACGGGCGTGGCGATTGCTATGCCGTGGGTCAACGAAGCTGCGGCAATATTACAAGCATGGTTCGCCGGCCATGAGCTTGGAATCTCGGTTTTTGATGTTCTTCTTGGGCATCAGAATCCTGAAGGTCATCTTCCCGTGGCATTTCCAAAATCTCTCGAGGATGCACCGGCGTTTAGAAATTTTCCTGGTACATACCAGGGCGACCGTTCAGTCGTGCCCTATGAAGAGGGTGTTTTTGTCGGATATCGCCACTACGATCGTCTAGCACAAGAGAAGGTCAACTACCCCTTTGGACATGGTCTTTCCTACGCGATCTTCGACTACGATGACCTCAAGGTGGATCGCCCATCTGAAGATGCAGTATCTATATCTGTGGGCCTCCAGAATACGGGCAACTGTTATGGCGGTACCGTGGTACAGGTGTACGCAGGTCAATCTGACAGAGATCCTGCGCATCCACTGAAAAAGCTGGTTGTATTCGAAAAGGTTGGGCTGGCGGCTGGACAGAAGCACAGATCAATCCTGTCTGTATCGATAAAAGAGCTAGCATATTTCGATGAGAAGCTTGAGCGTTGGGTGGTACGGGCAGGGAAGTATGAGTTTTCCGTTGGTCACTCCGGTCACTCCAGTGCGGATATTGTCCGTCGCGCGACTATCGATATCGCAAAAGAATATGTATATGAGCCTTAGAGGTGGGAAGGTCAAGTAAAAGAAATATCTCTTGTTCATCTATGCAAATACTAGGTTCTACCTGTTTCAAACGCGCATTGCACTGAGACTGTTCCGGAGAGGAGTGTGACAAAACAAAGCTCGAAGAGAGATAGTCCAGTGAGGCTCCGGAGTAGGATAACTGGTTGAATAATCTGTATCGATGATATCCAACTGAGGCAACTGTAGCAATATGTCGGTTCGTCTTCTGGTTACGGAGTCTTGCTTTACAATAACTAAAGGGGTATGTTAAAATAGTAGTTGTACAATAACTAGAGGGGTATGTTAAAATAGTAGTTGAACTACAAGAAGGCCAACGATGGGTAGATCGTTCGAAACCCCCACGCAGCTACCGACTCAGCTGCTGATCAGAACGCCAAGGGCCCGTGTTTATGACTGAGCTATTACTAAGGTTCCAGATGATTGGCTTCTCCTCCCTAAAGCGGAGGCGGATCGCCAGGACATCAGAGCATCGTAACCAAAGCAACCTGGGATGGAACTCTCTCATCTTCATACAGTAGTATAGAATATATTAAGGGATTGGATCTCGCTTTCTTTTGATAGAAAGCACCACACAAGGCAGACATGAAAAACCGTATGCTAACTTTGCAAGTTATATGGACACTGTGCGATGGCTTTGAGCTAACGAGTTCTTTTCTAACCAAAGGGCTAGGCCTACCGTTCTCCTATATAGCCAAAGAAGCTAGGCAAAATACTTTATCGTACTCGTAGAACATTGCTTGCTGGCCATTTAATTTTACCTTGCGCGTGGTGTAGGAAAATCGTGAAGCTTGAAAATGACCGGATATCAAGGAGGAACCATCCACGATAAATCGGGGTGGAACGAGCGGGTTGGGTTTTAACAAACCGTAGCTCATGGATGCAGCTTGCACCCCACGCAAGGTGCAGGGGGGTCATGCTCCGCACTCTTATACAGCTCCGGCCGTCGCTCCCCCGCGACATTCAAATACCCCACGGCCCCCTTTTCAAGCCGGAAAATCGCATGATCGACCAACGTGTACGTCCCTGGAACCACCATGGCCATATCGACAATCGTCGCCCCACCGGGCGGAACGACAACCGTCTGCACAAACTGCGCGGGCGGGCTGATCACGTCCGCATCGCGATAGACGCGGTTGAAATTCGAACCGATGACGTGGAACGAGCTCGTGAGGTTCGGCCCCGCGTTGCCAAAATAGATGCGCACTGTCTCATCCACGTGCGCCTTGAGCGGCGAATCCCTGGTTAGCGCTGCCTCGTGGCCGTTGAAGACGACGACGTCGGGCTCCTCGCGGAGCGCGTTCGGGTACGAGAATTCGACGACAGGGCTGGGCTTCCCGTCGTCGAGTCTCTCCGGCGGCTCGTGGTAGAATTCGCTCTGCATCACGTAGTATTCGCGGTCCACGGGCGGGAGCGTCTCCTTCTCCGGCTGCACGAAGATGAGCCCGTACATCCCGTTGGCAATGTGCACGGGGACTGGCGCCGCGGCACAGTGGTACATGTACAGCCCCGGACACTGCAATTTGAAACGGGCGGCTTTGGTCTCGCCTTCGGAGACGGTCGTTAGGGCGGCACCTCCGCCGGGGCCGAGGACAGCGTGGCAGTCGATGTTATGCGGGTTTCCGGTCTCGTCGCGGTTTGTCAGGGACAGCTCGAGTGTGTCGCCTACCCTGGCGCGAATGAATGGGCCCGGGACAGTGTTGTTGAAAGTCCACTGCTCGTACTTGTGGCTGTTTATTAACTGGACGAGTTTTGTTTTTGTTTCTAGTGGTACTTGAAGCAGGACGGGGTAATCTCGTGTAATGCGAGGAGGCACATTTGGCGCGCTGGTCAGCAGGGCTGTCTCTTTTGGGAGGTCGCGAATCGCCTCCTTGTTCAAGGCGTCTATGAAATAAATACTCCTTGACCCTTGTGCTTTTGGTTCATTCCCATCCCGTGGAAGCTCAGCGACTCCTAGTTCGGTTTTCGTTACCTCACCGATGAGGAAAACCCCCGGTTTTCTGTTATAGAGGTGCCAGCTGGCCGTGAGAATCCCTGTGATTACCATCAATCGTGTCCAGATCGTGATCGTACTCTCGTCGTGTGTATGACAGCTCTTGGTGGATATTGACCGAGGTATTCGGACATTACCGAACCTGCTCGAAGTATAGATCGGCGAGGTCAAGGTGACAAGTAACGTGTTGAAGCTTCGTCCTCCAGTGTGGCGTGTGCCTAGGGCATGAGAGGTCGCATAGTGCCTCACAGTCTGTCGTAATATGCAAGGCGATAGACGAACAATCTGAATTATACTGCTTGATTGCGGGAACATCATGCATATTTGTTTAGAAACCCAGAGAATCCGTCTATTATCCTAACATAAGTAGTTGGACGCGCGCTTCATGAATAATATAAGCCTTTGGATGTTTTATAACCATATTACAGAATGGAAAGCATCATGCGGGCCAAATAGACGCCGACGAATAGAGCCTGAAGCCATCTCTCAGATGATACTGGTGGCCTGGATCCCGAGGGAGTGGTTTGCGTCATGATGTCCGAAATAGGTTGCGTTGCCGCTTCTCCGCGTCTCCGCGGACAACATTCCGCAAATCAGCATCAGCCCTACGCGTTTGGTACCCTGCATGTTGTGGCGTGCGCCATGCGATAGAACAGCATTTTACAGGCCTAGTTAGATCTCGCCAAACGTGGGTTTGGGTTGGGTTTTCCATTTCTTTACCCGCCCACGGTAACCCAACGCGGGTTTTGGCCTTCATGAACCCGCCTGTTAAACATCACGTGAGGAAAGCTTGGAATAACTGGGATTGGGAGTCATATATATGAGGCATCCCACCCCTGTAAAAGAAAATCAAGTCAACCAAGATAATCAACACAATGTGTCAACCTTTATTCAACAGTTACCCATTTGGGTCTTGGGTTGGGTTTGCCAGAAGACAACCCGCCCACGGGTCTGCTGACTAAGACCCAACCCAACCCACGGGTTGGGTTTTCGTGGGCGGGCTTGGGCGATGGGCGGGTTTTGGCGAGGCCTATCCACGCCTATCACATGTGACTTTGAGAATATCTACAGACGCCTTTAGCTGGTGGCTGGAGAAATTTTGGGATTTGCCTACTAATGGCGAAGGAATGTCAAAAACTCGACACTTGGCCACCCTCTCAAAAGCAATCTACGGAAAGGCGCACCATCCACAATCACTCAGTCTATGTGGTTTGGAATCATATAACTGCCTTTCCACCTCTATTATCCAAATTCTTCTCAGTGGCGTTGAGATAGTAATTCTGCAAAGTGACAAAGCAACAATAAATCTACTTTCAGAAGGCGTTATCTTGCCAAAGCTCTGCAAGCTTGATATGCGGTATCTGTCCGTTCACTCAGGCGCGCTTGGGGAATTTATAAACCGACATTCGACTACTCTGAACTGTATTCGATTTTACAATGTTGACCTGATAAAAGGCTCAAAATTGACAAAGCTATCACCAGGCGAATTATCAATATGCTAGAGCCAGCTTTCTCATCGAAGCAAGACCACAATGGGTGGATACTGAAGCGAACAAGAAAGAGGAAATATAGTTATCAGGGTTAGATGTTAGGAGCAGCGTATCGATTGACGAACTAGCTACGCCTCTACGTACCGAAGGAATAGTTGAAGAACAGGAAGTTCAGGGCGGGGGGGCTGCGTTGAAGTGTAAAACAATGTTGCTCACATGTCCAGTAGGAGGAATTCTGCGTTACCAGGGTTACAAGGCCATAGGCCGAGTCTATCCAAGGGGCGAGCTCAGCCCGTAACATTAGATATAGATTTACACGCACTCTTATCGTATCCTAGGGTAGTCGTACTGTTCTACTGTACCACTGGAGATACTGTTAAGGGAATATTAAGATTATCACTTGTATGCTAATATTCCCATGACTTTGGGGTACTCTCAGGGGAAATGCGCGGTTCAAATATCTCTATGTTCAGGGTCTTCATACTGTACAACAGGCAAAGCCGGCACACTGCCCTGATACAGTCGTAGTGGTGGTGGTGGTGGTGGTGGTGGTGGTGGTGGTGTATTCATACCCTGACCCCTCGCCGATGTTGATTTCCCAACTAGACTAAAATACGAATCCGTACCCAGCCTAGTGGGTTATGGTTTAGAATCCAACTGCCGAAGCAATATGCAGGATACCCCTATCTAATCCTTGTCTATGTCTATGTCTATATACAGTAAACCATTACTTCCAGACGAATTTGGAGCCTCGTCACGGCCTGTAGTGGCCAACATGCCTGATGTTCTGTTCAGCGGCCCTGTGGCGCGCGGCTTTGGAATCTCTGTGATGCCTCTGCAAAGTCCAGTACTGCACCTAGGATGCTACCACCTTGCATATCATCCTCCTTACCTTCCTTACCTTGAGATCCCCTTCCCAACATACCTGATATATCGTTGAATGCGGTCCCGATTTTCCTCCGTAGCTCTTGTCGTATGACCTTTAGCCTTGGGCAGTCAATCAGGACGTGGACTACTGTCTCCGCTGCTCCACATTCGCACTTATCATCTTCTCTAAACTGGTGTAGTTTGCCGTGTGATGCTAGCCATGAATGGCCGGTCCGGAGTTGGGTGAGCAGGTAGGCTCTATTCCGTTGCAGCGAGCCGTACATTCTCCGGGTACGAATTGACGGTAGATCCTTATCTATCCGGCGGAGATGGCCACCTTTCTTGGACGCCTTCCATTCCTGTCCCCATTCTTTCTGGATTCTGTTGCGGATAAATCCCTTTTCCCGTGAGAGGAGGTGTTGAAAGGGGTGTTCCTGATCTGGTCCAACTGCTCCTTTGGCCAGCCGATCAGCTGCCTCGTTGCCTGGGTCACCGCAGTGCCCTGGGACCCATTGAAGACGGAGTGGGATCCCTCGCGCTTTTAACTCTTGGGCTGATTGCCGAATCGCTTGGATTATCCTCTGGCCTGACTTGTTCCACGCATTTGAGATGGCTTGTAATGCAGACATACTGTCACTTAGGATAGTTGCCGGTTCCTGCTTATTCGCTGGGCTGTCTTGGTTTTCCATCCTTATCTTCAGTACGAGGCTAATGGCATAGTATATCGCCATGAGCTCCGCTGCATATACAGACCAGTGCTCCATTGAGCCAATGCAGACTTTCCGGTGTTGGATTATGTTTTGGCTCTGATCTAGAGCTACCGCAGCAGCTCCTAGGCAATTACGTTGGCCTGATGCATCAGAGAAGACTGTGATACCGGCTGCTTTCTGTCTGGCAGATGCTTTCTCTTTGGCTTTGTCCCGGTCTGGTTCGATGTCGATTTCTGTAAAGGCTGGCGCTTGCCATGGCGGTTGGGGAGTTGGGTCGATTGTTTCCAAGGCTTGTAGCCGAGCGGGGTCCATTGTCCGCAGGGTCTCTGCCAACGGGAACCGATGACCGCGTTTCATGTGTGTGCTGCGTATCCCTGATACATAGCAGCGAAGCTGCACTAAATACAAGAGAAAGAGGGGTAATCTCACTAACCAAATAAGTAAAGAGAAACGATACGATAACTGACCGAGAAGGCGCTGGCTAACGGTAAGTTCGGCGTTGAAGCGGAATACTAGCGGTCACTAAAGGTCGACAGAAAATTAAAAGAGCCTGTGTTGCCGCCTTGACCGCCCGCTGACGTTGCGGCAATTTCCTAGGAAATCGACGCGACCGGAGCTGGGCCTCTGACCACCAATCCGCAAAATCATGGAAATCAAGAGCATTCTCACTTCTCCCATCAGTACAGCAGCCGCCCTTATGTACCTATACGGACTTACCAAGTCCTCAAGGACTAGCACACAGACATGCCCCGTGATCTGCATGAAAGCTGAACGAAAGGGCGACCGCGGAGAAAGCCGCCCACAGCGACCGCTTGACAATTGAAGCTAGGTTAAGTGGCAGAAGAACTTCTCCCACTTCGCAATCAACCTTGCTCAGCAACGTGGGAGGGTTGCTTTTCTATAAGTACTCATTGAGATACTCCCTTCGCTTCTTCATTTCTCTCGTGGGTTCAACGCTCCTGAAGAATTCTAGGAAAGGATCGCCATGGCTACCCGAGGAAGAAGAGCTTACGGCGAAGTTAAAGACGGATCAGATTCTCAACCTATCAGATATAACAAGATTGTTTTTTGGTTCTCCGAGAAATATCCGGGAAGAAGTCAAAAGTTCTATTCGGGAATAATGGAGTACGGATCTTTCCAAGAGACTACTATAACCAATTGGCTATAAAACGAAGCTTACGGAGTATAATACGTTTCTACCCTTGTCTAACACCTATAAGAGCGAAGTCAAGTTAATCAGGGATCCTGGGAGTTCATATAAGTAGTTAACTGCGGTTCTTATTATCTTTTTCAACGCAAATCACAGGCGTGAAGAGCCGTATTAGTGATTAGGGGCACCTTATAGTCTATTCGGGGCGGAAGTGTAAACATCATCCTGCCACTTTGTGGCTGACCGTCGTTTGGACGTATTACTTATTAAGATCTACGCCTTGTCAGGCCGCCGAACTTTACTCTGGGTGTGAACTTTTTGCTCGTGGCATCTGGCATTATTTGCATACCAGCTGCGAACGCCAAGTTGATACTTAAATTGTTTTCAGATTTGTCGAAGAATAATAAAGAATAAGGTATTTAATATCTCTTGCAGCTTTTTCATGTCCTGAACTATTTATGACTCTATAATTAGGTGGTGTGGCTGGAACGCGCTCTAGAGGGCCTATAATTAAAGGAATTATTAGTGGCGTCTCTAAGACGCATCATACTGCAGATCCTTATTCAACAGGACAGCGCGGCTGAACCGCCTCAGCATTTGTAATTACAGTGGCATGAAAGAAGTTTGAATCACCGCCCTGAAGACCGCTTACGATATTAAGTTTAGTAAACGTATTCTTGAATACCTTATTGGCTCAGCAAAAGTGGGCGACTCAAACTCTTGTCATGCCACTGTAACATAGCTCTTGTTGATTAGCGTACTACTTTCGGCCAGACTGTGACTGCGGCGCAGGGCTCCACGTGTTCTCGACTAATTTTCTGCAATCAACTCGTTAGTGTACTTTGGAGCAGGAGAATTGTTAAGTGGGACCCCAGAATATGCCGTAGCCGCGTTGGTAGGCAGGAAGAAGGGAACAACGGCAAAGGAAGGAGCAGCGGCAGAAACGTACAAAGTAAGAAAGTATAGAATCAAGAATTCATTCAACTACACCTGTTTTTAATGGTCTCCATCTTAGCAGGAGGTGTCTAGCGGTTGCTAGGTGAAGCTTGCAATAATCATACCGCCAACATAGTGCCACTGGAATAGTTACGCTCCACTTACTCCACATTCTAGTTCACTTGGAAATGTACCTGCTGCCCCTGGGCCCACCGTGCGGAGGAAGACACCTCTACATACCCACCGAGGTCTGTAATCCTTAGCAGCCGCCTCATCATAAGAGTCTATCAAGAACCGCTGAAAAAAAAAAAAGCAACGTACTTTCAAGGAAATCATTCCAGCGCATCTCTGCACACGCTTCACTCCCTCGTATCAGCCAAAGTTGAATTTTAATCTCATATCTTCCAAACACTCCTACAGTGCTGCGGCTGCGGTTATCCAACGTCTTGCTTTGGGAGATAGATGGTGAACGGTGAGAATTAAGGTGGCCAGTCACTCGCACAATTTGCCCAGTCGCATTCACATTTGGATCAATGACAGCTTGATGATTAATCAACGTTCGCAAGCGCTCTCGTCGGATGAGCATAAACCCAGGCAGGACTGTCTCTATAGGGATCCAAAAAACCAACAGAAAGTATCTCGGCGTTCGAGTATGGTTGCACGGGGTAGAGGCCACCTTCAGTGGGTAAGGCATTTGTCCAAAGAACAATGCCGGCTATCGCCCGATAGCGATGACCATCCTTCCAATATTTTCGAGCCGTGGAGAGCAGTTAGCAGACAATTGCCGGACACTGCCACCTACGAGGAGGCAATGGAACAGCCCTCTTCACGGATACACTTATCACGCAGTGAAGACCGCTTGAAGGCCTGTGACTGTCCGTCTCCGGAGCAAGGACCCCTTTGTGTGGCCCCGTCAGTCGTCACAACAATCACTGGTGGTGACATTGCCATCCCAGCTCAGAAGACCAGCCTGCTCAGCAGAATTATGAAATGGGCAAATTGGTTAGAGAAGCAGGCTATCATACACGACTCTCATACATCATCAAGTGGCCTGCATCTGATAATGGGCGCCGGGGACCGTCCCACCACATCACCAAACCGAAACGGAACCATCGTCACTATTCATTCCTCCTCTACAATAGTGGCCGAAGACGAACTACTTCCCGGCACTATTGGCAAAATAATTTCTCGAAGATCCACTCATTCGCTACTATCCACTCATTCGTTACTGTCCGATACTGGCTCGTTCTCAGTACCTCCCTCTGTGTGCTCATCTGAGCGAGGAAACCGAAATCGTATCGAAGTACTAGAAACGAAGAGATATTCCCTGATTTGCCGAAGGGAATCTATAGAGAAAGCCATCTACGATTTAATGTGGCCTTCGGGGCCATGCCCTGGCCCTTATGACATGAACGCGAGAGAAGAGGTAAAGAAGACTACCGCCAGACTTAGCTCCGAGCTGGCTGATATCAGGAGAGAGGAGCATAATGTCGGCTTGAAGCTGTTCCGAGCGTTGAAGAGCCGGGACGAAGCAGATTATTGTGGTAGTGGAAGCACAAGCCTGTGGGTTAGTCGAGTCACTCGTTAAACTCATCTCTCTGATATACACCATCGGCCATTCTGTTTGCTGTCTTGCTATGTCCACCAAATATTTGCTTAGTCAACATTCGATCTTTAGTTATTTCTTTCCTTTTAGTATAATTGCAGTAACGACACTCCATCAGTACCGACCTATACTAGTATTTGATTTCTTTGCGGTCAGCTTTTGGCAAGAATAGTATGAGATATTAAAGCATCTAGGAACCATTATATATATATTAATGGGAACAACTGCTTAAAATTCTCTAATCATGGGAGCCACGAACCGGATGTGGGAATCCATGTGACCTCGGCTCGCTCGCGGACGTGCCTCAGGCACGCACCACAGTTGACAATATAGTTCAATATTAAAGACGCGAATGACTTTCAGAATAGTTATTACAGACCCTTTAAATCATTGAGCTCCCTAATTCCACGCCTTGCTTGGAAGTTGTCAGGTTTAGCAAGGTGGTAGCTCTCAGCAGAAAGCTCACCAAGATGCACCCGATACCACAGGCGCCTATATAGTAACATTGACCGTGCAGGTCAACATTTCGGAACCATACCATCACTACTCGCTTCCGTATGCATATTCTTCTTTGAACATTCATGAGGAAGATAGTTTAACAGCGCCTGATACTTTCTAACACCCTATAATCCATTAATTGATTCCTTTGTTTCATTCCACTTCCTTCGTTCTTGTGCTCAAGCGATCGAATGCAATAATCTGCTGGGCTTGATGGTGGGTTGAGACTATTCGAAACTGTTAGCGCAATCCGTGAATGCCTTCCAAGACCTAGTTTATTTTAACCTTTCTCACTCTCTTTACTTCCCCAAACGGCTGGTCTCAGTACAATGAGCTTCTTTACTGCTGCTATGCGTATCAGTACACCGACGTTCCAGGCAAGACTTTTAACAATACGTACTAACTCCCCTCCACAGCAGCGCTCTTCATGCTTAGATTTGTTGCAGATCGCAACACGGGATCGAAACCCCAGTATTCATCTTCCTTCTGCTCGCTTTTGGTAGCTAAACGGTCTGTGCTGCGGGTAGCCCAAGTCTTAGGTTCCTGTGAATGAATTGCGGAAGATACATCTTGAACAGGCAGCTGGGGCGATTGAGACGACTTTGCTGGGTACTTAGATGATGCTAATGCAGATCGTTGTTTCTTCAGACTGTTTGCTTCCATTTGCTCGCTTGGATTGCCAGAGTCGAATTCAGTGACGGGGTCAAACCCCCAAAATGAACTCTCCATTTGCTTGCCCCGGTCAATCTCAGCTTCAGGGACTTGGGAATTCATCCTTGAAGAACCGAGAGCATTAAATGAGTATGTATGAGGATGTGCTCTTGTGCCAATCCACCTATTTCTCGAGTAGCGGGTTAATCGATATATAAGCTCCTAGGATGGCCGAAGTGTGTGCCTGTGTCCAGGAGCTGGTCGTGTCAGAAACCTTTGCGCCTCCGACACCTTTACATGTGTTTCCTCTGTCGCGAATTGGGGAGGCCTTTGGCCGCTTCCAGGCACGGCCCTCTGGTAAGTTTAGACTGCTACTCAACGCTGGCCTGACACGGACGTCACAGATAAGCGAGGTAATACTCCTCTAATTTATGCAGCCGCGACTGGAAACACCAGTACAGTGCGGCCACTCTTAATAGAGGGCGCAAATCTAGTTCTGCGAGACCACAAGCTGAAGCGCAATTTCATTGAGTATGCAGCACCTTGTGGAAATGGCAGCTTATAATCGACACCCTTGTCTGCATTAACGAGATTTATCCACCGAAGGTCTACCAGAATTTTGTTCTCTCGGCTCTTATATCACTGCTCTATGTGAGGACAATGATGATGCCTGACGTACGGATCAGCTGATACACAAGGTTGAAGAATAATGATTTGGCATACATCCTGACCGCAAGTAGTTCACCATCAGATTGATGGCGTGCAGCAGACCACTGTTGCAACAAAAGTGACCACCGATTCTATCAGGTCGGACCTTCATACCGAGAAGATCAGGCGCTGGCTGAGTCCACCACATCCGTCTACAAATGTCAACAACGCGAGGACGCTCCAGCATGATTCGGGACAGGCGCGTGGCTCCTGGAAAACCCTGTCTTCCAGTCGTGGCACTCGGGCTCGTCTCGACATTTATGGCTGCAAGGGCTGGCGGGATGTGGAAAGACGGTTCTTAGTGTGACTATGCCTGATTATCTAGCCAGAAAAATGACGGTCTTATCCTTCGTTTCTTCTTTGACTTTGGCGAAGCAGCCTTTGGATGGCATGCTACGGTCACTTGCCGTCCAACTGTACCAGGGCGGAGTTGGCTCTGCAGTGCATCTTGATGCTTTCTATCAATCGCACCAGGATGGAAGTGACCAACCTGAGACGAAGGCAATCTCGGATATTGTTCGCAAAATGCTTGTAGCCAAAAGCAAAATCTACATCATTTTGGATGCATTGGATGAATCAACGACAAGGCATGATATTGTACTCTGGACCAAGGACATGGTTTCCAGCCAGACTTGCACCATATCCAGATGCTCTGTATCAGTCGACCTGAATCCGAGTTTCTGCGACGACGCATTCCTCCTTTAATAGGAGAGCAGAATTGCCTACCCTTGGAAAGCAGGCTGTTGGCACTGATATTCGATTGTAGGTCACGACGCAACTTTCTCCACGGCGTGATTATACGGAGAAGTCCTTGACCCAGGAGCTTAAGAATATTACGAAAAAGGTGGGCGATGGAGGCTGACGGGCTCTTCCCTTCCGGATCGTATCTTCTTCGTAAATGTGAAAGAAGATGTGGTCTTTGGACTGTAAATCAATCCCTTCAGGACGGCAGTGGCGTTGTTTATTCTTTGGTCCGTTCCCTTGCACAGAAAATAGGCGAACATATCTGACGATTGCTGTATTTCCCGCTGCAGTTCTCGGACGATCCCAACCAGAAGCATGGTCTTACCCTTCCCAGCATCTCCCTTGATCCAAAGGAGTTGACTCCTTGGGTTATTGAACCATCCTTTATATTGGGCATTGTTGAAGATCCATCGAAATGAGTCGTCAAGCAGTCCACCCTTAGTGGCTTCGATGCGTCTTAGGTCATCGTCAGATGGCTAAGGAGTGAATCTTGCAGGCAGCGTTGGTCTTCACTGCTATAACCTTGAGGCAAGTTAGCGCGCTTCACAAACAGCCATTATTTCAATGGACAATTGTCATCTTCTACTAACAATAGTTCGACTGTGGTGCAGCTTTCAGGCTAGGCTCAACAGGCACAATGGATAATAATGATCTTGTATAGGCAGCTGCTGTCAAAGCTGCATAGCCTTGCCATTGTTTATGTTTATGGGGGTCGCAATAATCACATATTCCTCGGATCACGAGAGTTGGAAGCTCATCCATAAGGCCTGCTGCCTCCGTCTCAAAGCAGAGTATCTCGTGTTGCTGCGCTAGACGGTCTCGTGTTTCCGGGTCCTTCATTACCTGATCCCCGGATGCAATCAAGCCATAGTGGATATATGGTGCCCTTGTATGACGCGGTTGTCGGTTGACTAGGTTCCCTTTATCACACTTTTCGCAGTCAGATTGAGTGTCGGCATGGTGATAGGAGGAATGAAATAGGAGATTTGTGTCCTGTTTCGGAGGCGAGAATATTTCTCTCATGCTGTGGTTTCGTTCCAGCACTTCGCATACTAACTTTGAAATATTATCCTCGCCGTTAACCATCCAGTTTGCTTGACCTCGACTCATATGTGTCAGAAGAGCTTGTGGTGGTTTATTTAGGTATCCTGTTCGCTCGAAGCGCCCACCCTGAACTGCCTTCCCATAATCGTACTGTATTACGCCACCATGCGTTCCACAGGGTTTGCTGACGACGACATCACCCAATCGAATGTCATTGCGTTTGCTCGGAACCCCGCCCACAATCCCCACCATCAGTCCAAACTGGAGCCGAGGGAAGGTCAAACGCATCCGAGATACGACAGCCGCTGCAGACACTGTTCCATACACACCGTTTGGTAAGTAGGCGATGACTATATAATGCCCGCGCAGTTCGCCAAAATCGTAGGCGTTGGGATCTTTAGACTGTTGAAGGGGGGTGTGGATCTTGTCAAGCATGGCGCGGGCCGCTGCCGCTTCCAGAGGTAAGGCACAGATCCACGCGATCGTGTAATTTTCAGGCGTGAGTGAAGCCATCGTCGATACAGCACGAAGCCGGAGGAATTTAGGCCAAGGTTGCTCTAAATCTCGGCGAGGCTAGGTATAGAATCCGCGCTTGGACTGGTGGAGGAAGTCATCAAGTTGGGAAAGAGGGAAAATCAACAGATGACACGCTTGACCGGCCAGTCATCTCATCGAACCAATCACACGAAGGGACTATACACCGTATATAATATCAAAGGCCAGACTTTGACGATTCTCGCCCACGTCAGCCTACAAGAAGTTGTTTGTCCTGTGAGAGGTAAGGAGTTGTGGACCTGGCGCTCTTGAAGAGCTCCGAAAGCTCGGAGCTGGATTTACTATTGTCCTACGGACAACGCTTCGCCATGCGGCTGAGACGGCCTCGCGCCTGGCTGACGTGGCTGAAGCTCGCTCGACTTGAAGAAAAGCAGGACCCTTTTTTGTCAATTGAACTTTTGAGGTTTGCAACCTGGGTTCGAACGTGTGTGCCTATGCATAGCGCCATGTGCAGCGGCTGAAGGTCATGAGCTCAAAGGCTACACAGTCAACACCCCACCTACCACCCACTTGATGACCTCGCCATCACCCCAGGGTCAGCGGATAATGGATAAAGAGAAGCTCCCCAACTCCTATTATCAGCGGCCGGTCTTGATTTGCCACAATCCAATCGACAAGCTCTCAGCCCCCACCCTCGCCTCCAAATCCCTAGATCCAAACCCGCGAAACATTCAACATTATCATCACCACAACACTCTTCCCTGCTACATATGCCGCCTACCTCGGTCGAGTTGATATCGACGTCCTCACATTCCTCTGCGAGACGCAGACGGGCTACCATCCCCTCAAGGAGTTGTGAGGTTTGTGGCTCAGGGAAAGTGGACCATGGCCAGTAGTGAGGCAGTCATTAGCTGGGAATGACAAGGTGTTTACTACCACGTCAGATTGATGTCTATCTTTCTCAATCCCGGTGAGATATAAAGGCAAGCCGCGGAGAATGTAAGTGTAACCAAAGTTTGCATCATACCCCCCGAAGTGATCAAAGCTGACAGGACCAATAATAGTGCTGTGATTCAAAGTGGCCCAGTGACTATTTACCCACCCATAATCGCTGATCTCAATGGAAGAAGGTGGCGATCAGCTGGTAAAGCATACTGATATCCCGCTTGGCCAAAAGCCGTGAGCTTCTTCTGGTTGACATATTCCTCTGGTAGAGAGGCCGCCAGATCTTCACCAGTATCTACATGGGCAATTAGTCATGTCCCTCGCACAAAGATTTACCGTCCAGATAGAGATCGATTGTCCACCGGCAGTCCGGCCGCTGTTATCTTCTGAATTCACATTAACCTGGTCCGTCTTGAGAAAGAATTCCACTATTTGTCCGTGGCCACATGCCGCCGCATGGAATAACGGCGTGCAATCATAATTGT
This sequence comes from Aspergillus calidoustus, assembly GCA_001511075.1. Taxonomy (NCBI): domain Eukaryota; kingdom Fungi; phylum Ascomycota; class Eurotiomycetes; order Eurotiales; family Aspergillaceae; genus Aspergillus; species Aspergillus calidoustus. The sequence continues at coordinate 45,489 of CDMC01000034.1, forward strand.
CCTTCGAGTCCACGTCGACCTTTCCAGACTCGAGCAGCATCTTTACCACTCCAAATGGCCTTCCAAAGCAGCAAGACACAAGGGTGTGCGGCCATTCCCGTTGTTTGAGTCCCGATTCACCCGTGGTATTCTTCTGCAACATCTCCAACAACACCGCCAGATGGCCTCTTGATGCAGCATAAGATAAACCCGTGCGACCATGGGCACTTTTTGAGTCCACATCCGCCTGTCCGCTCTCAAGGATTATCTTCACCACTGCTGCATTTCCCTTTGATGCAGCATACGATAAAGGCATGAAATCATGAGCATCTTTCGAGTTTATTTCACCTGTTTTGTGTTAAGTAACAGCTTCACCATTTCCTTATGGCCACGACCGGGGCAAGTATCTGGGCAAGTTGAAGGTAGCGCTGTTGAGATAATCAGAAACGCCCGTCGGTCGCGTTCAATTTCGACCGCCGCCGTCCTTTGACCACCAGACGCGGTATTTGGGGCGTGAGAGTTTATCTCATTGGTATGTACACTTTCGTGACGTATCGGGATCGCAGGCGAGATGAAAATTGGTCAAGCGTTCAGAGCTTGATATATCGTCATCTAATGTCTCTGAAGAAGTCATGGATGACCGGATAGATGCCCAGCTAACAAGGGTAAGTCAGAGTGGGTCGTGGGGTGAAATGATGCCCGGGTAAGTCGCGTCCATCTGTCACGGATTTTCGGAGTACATGAAGACAAGGATGAGCAGAGGAGATACGGAGCGTCGGACCCACATAGCTTATCTGGGTTCTCCTGAACGCGGGGAAGCTCCTTCCTCTTGCTCCCTTGCACTACGTCTTGTATCTAGAGTCGACTATACATTGATCTTTTCTGTTGAAGGCGTTGTTTATCTCTCCGTACGCGAGTGGCCTTCACGTGTCGTGACCCGTGTTTCGACAAGATAACCGGCCATCGCAGTGCTCTGCGGTCTTGCCCGGGCATTTTTCTGACAGCTCTAGTCAGTCACCGACGGCTTTCAATTCACCGTCTCCTTTCGTCAATCAATTATTCGCTTTGAGTCGATGAGCAGTAAATCATCCCTCCGATTCTGCTGTGGGTTATCCGGCAGGTGATTTATCCTATACGTAGGTTTCGTCGCGCCTATACGGTATAATCCGATTTTATGTCGTTGTGATTGTCCCATGGATATAGAATGGATCTGCGGTTTTTTTTCCTTTGGCGGGCACGGGTGGGCGCGAGTTGCCCGGGCATCATTTTGTTGTTCGAACGATTCACTCCAACCGATCATGCTAGCTAGCGGGTTATTTCTCTGCAGAGAATCAACCACAATTACATCGAATTTGTCTCGCCGCCGAACCGGGTAGTCAACCAGAGTCTACAGTTTCATCCCCGCGGCATTCTGACGCGCGCAAGCATCCGTCTCTCCTAATCGAAAGACAGTACATATAACCGGGCTAACGAGGGAGATTTTGACGATCCAATTCCATCTTATCCGGGCATTACCAAGGGTCGTGGCCGTTCATCGTGATCGGGATTTCCGGGTTGTCTGGAACGATTTCCTTTCCATGCGTCATTCTCATTCCTTCCGTTGACCATTGGACAACGGATCTGGCTGGGCTTTTCTACTCTGGCGCGATGGATGTTGCCGGTCGGAAAATGATCGCACTGAAGTAGGACCGGTGTTGACGATCCAGAGCAGAGACATGCCCGAGCTTTAAGCCCGGCGGATCCACTCGACATCTTCAAATTCATGATGCCCAGTTATTTCTCCCATCCCCGCCCCCGACTCTCTAGTATTTTTATAGTCCACATATTGGTGCCGGTGATTTCAACAACACTTCCCGGTGACATACCCAACATGTCACCACCATGTGCAGACGTCCCCTGCCTTTGGCCAATTCGCTCCACTCGGGTTCCCACATTGACCGGTCATTGTAACATCTTCTGCCCCGACCCGTCACCAGCAAAGAATCCATTCAGCCCTGTTGTTGGTTATTCGGCAAGGGAGATCTTATGTGTACGGAGTAGTAAACGGGGAAACATCCCGGTCAAAGCAGACGGAATAGCCGCCGATTGTGGCTTCCACCATCTTTGATTTCCTGGACCCGTGAGATGGGTCATCTCGGTACTCGAACGCATCGAAACAAAAATTACGACATTGCATTCAACAGTTATTCCCCGATGCAGGAAGAATGAGGCTTATGATCCCCTTCCAGCACTTTCTGTTCGTCTTGTTACCTTATATTACGCCTTAATGCGGTGCTTTTCCTGCAGGAAGAGGAGCTGATGCGTCCAAGTACTGCCTCCCGTAGATGGAAGCAAGATACATATACAATGACCGCCGTCAGGACTGACCAGCACCATACGTGCTACACCCTTCCCCTCAATCCAATGCTCAGGGAGCAAATACATCTTCATCGGCTTGCACTTTGGTTCTGAGTTATTTCACAATCCTCTCTAAACTCGGTGTTCAGCACCTGATATTACATATGCGCGAATGACTTCGCTTGGCCGGTCAATCCGGGCATCATTCATCTGCCTGAAGACAGGCGAAGAGTTCGTCATACATCACAGGGTAAGGTGAGGGACAGAAACAGATGTCGTCTTGAGACGCATCTTGTGCTCCAGCGGTAAAATCTTGTGTGCAATGGGCTTGCAAAGACCGGCAGAGTAAAGCTCTATCAGCGACGCACCCATCCACGCTGTCCGAAACACAGATACTACGAGTCTGCACGGCACCATTTGCCCGGAGAATTCCCACAAGCACAGAGCTGCAGCCCAAGGGACTGACCGACGGGCGGTTGCATGCGGTTGTTGCCGTCCATCTGCATCTCACCTAGTCGTCGGTGCGTTTCGTGCCCCTGCCAAGCAATAGGATTATTACGTAAGATAGCGTTCCATTTGGCTCGCCCTTGCTAACTGACTGTCGAACTTCGTGGCGTACGTAATATTTGGTCCACCGCCAGAAGAGTGTGAAGGTCTGATTCATGATTCATTGAATCTAGCTACGATACTGCACTAAAGACAGTCGAAATAGGTGTAATCTAACTAACTAAATATGGCAATGAAAGCGATACAGCGAAATGACGAATATGACCGAGCGGGCGCTGACTAACGGCCTTGAAGCGATTACTAACGTAATTCCCAACCGAGTCGGACACCCGGTCGACCCGGACACCCCCACCAAAATTCAACGCGCGTTCAACGCGAAGTTATTAAAACAACAACCATGCCACCAAAAGCGCGTCAACCGCCTCGAAACTTGGTGGAGCAAGAGGGGAGGATTCAACTTGCAATATCTGCTTTAAAAAAGCAAGAAATTTCGTCAGTTCGTCGCGCAGCAACTGTTTTTAATGTGCCTCCGTCAACATTGCATGATCGACTCAGTGGGAAGCAATATCGAATTGAACAGCGCGCCAATGGCCACAGGCTTACTGCGAACCAGGAAGCATCATTAATTGAATGGATTCTATCTAGAGATGCACGTGGAGTCGCTCCTAGGCCTTCTCATGTGGCAGAAATGGCTAGTCTTCTTCTTCAAGAGGCAGATCCAACATCCTCCCGACCAGTTGGAAAGAACTGGGTTTCTTCCTTTATAAATCGACATGATGAGGTCAAACCTCGCTTTGCTAGACGATACAACTACTCGTGCGCGAAATGTGAAGATCCCCGGGTTATAGAGGCATGGTTCAAGCAGCTAGAGGAGGTTCGAAAGCAGTGGGGTATACAGGATGATGATATCTTCAACTTTGATGAGACTGGCTTTGCCATGGGCCTAATTGCAACTACAAAGGTGGTTACCAGAGCTAGTATGCCTGGTAAACCTCATCTTGTTCAACCGGGCAATCGAGAATGGGTTACTACAATTGAGTGCATGAATTCAAGTGGTTGGATGGTGCCTTCCTGCATCATCTTCAAAGGCAAGCAATTCATCGAGGGTTGGTTCGAAGAATATGGGATACCAACTGATTGGAGGATTGAATTAAGCGCGAATGGTTGGACAACAGATCAAATAGGCCTTCGGTGGCTTGAAAAGGTCTTTATTCCTGCAACAGCTACACGAAAGGTGGGGGGATATCAATTACTTGTTCTAGATGGCCATGGCAGTCATCTCACGCCTCAATTCGATAAGATGTGCGTGGATAATAATATTATTGCCATCTGCATGCCTCCACATTCATCTCATCTTCTACAGCCTCTGGATGTTGTTTGCTTTGGGCCATTGAAGCGCGAATACGGAGGTCTAGTCGAGGCAAAGATGCGCTTGGGATACAACCATATTGACAAGCTTGACTTCCTAAATACATATCCTACAGCTCACCAGACAGTCTTCACGCCTCAGAATATTCAAAGCGGCTTTGCAGCAGCTGGGATACTTCCATTTGAACCTCAGCGGGTGCTTGACAAGCTGAATATATCAATGGGAACGCCTACCCCCCCTTCAAGCCGTGGAGGAGGTTCAACAGCCTCCTCATTACTAGCCACACCTCATACAGCTCATCAACTCCTCAAGAAGGCATCCTCAGTCAAGAAGATGCTTTGGCAGCGCTCTGAGAGTCCTTCTTCACCATCAAAAAGAACCTTTAATGAGTTGTTGAAGGGTTGCGAATTGATAATGCACCAGGCAGCATTCATGGCGAAGGAATTACATGATCTCCGCGCGGAGAATGAGAAAACAAAGCGGAAAAAGGGTCGATCTAGGCGTCAAATGCCTCCGAATGAAGGACTTTCAATACAAGAGGCAAGGGATCTAATTGCGCAGAGAAATGAGCAATTACTTGAAGAAGGTGGTCCATCTGCTAGTTCTACTCCAATTGCTTCTATCGCGCGAAAACGCGCTCCGCCAACATGTTCTGAATGCCATATTCAGGGACATACAAGGACTAACTGTCCTACACGTCGGAATAATTAATATAATGAGAATACTAGTATTTTGGTGGTGGTGAATAGCTTCAAAAGTTCTAAGTGTGGTCAATTTTGGTGGGGGTGTCCGGGTCGACCGGGTGTCCGACTCGGTTGGGAATTACGTTAGCGGTCACTAAAGTTCGACACTAACTAACTAGCTAACGCGTGAAGCTGGTAACTCCCATCGCGAGGTGGGAGTCTGCTCCGGGATGAATTGTCGCTTGATCTATAGGTTATAAATACTCTAGCTTATTCTCAGCGTATAAAAGGGCATGTTTTGGTCGAATGATCATCCACGGTCATGCTATATACTCCTATGGGCCAAAGGACTTGGCACAATTACTCTCAGATGAAGCGGTCTCACGTTGTATTTTGATAGGAACAGAAAACAACTGGCGGATAAGCAGGTCTGCAATTAGTTCAGGTTGGGTGCCCCGGCTACTACGTTGGCCAGTAATATCCAAACCTGGTTGTTCCGTTTGCGGCGTAGAATGTACCCCCGGAAATCATCACCCTTGACTCTGGGTTCTAGGCAAGCTACACTTCAAGTCTTATATTAGTCCCAACTTGTCTCCCCAGCATGTCTCGTCTCTGCAACATCACGGAGATTGTTTAGCTCTTACGAAAATGAACGGACACGCCGTCAAGGCCCCAATTACTGTGGCTGACATCAATAATATCGGCTTGGAATCACTACAATCTCTTCAAATACTCCACCCCACCATCCGCTTCGTCCGTTTTCAATGGCAGGATCTCTCCGGTGTCTTGCGAGGCCGCGTGTCCACGCTCAGCTACGCACTGCAACTAGCAAAAGACAATAAACACATTCGAGTCTCCCCCCTGAGACTCCACTGCATCGTTGACAACTTTTGTTCTTTGGGTCGATCTCGGAGGTATGCACCACCTCGTCGCCGAATGGGCGTCCCTAAAGCCCATCAATAGCAGCGAACACACTGCGACTAGCTGCCCTTCCCTCGCAACCGTCATGTGCTCTGTGGTCCACAGCTGCCTCCAATAGCCCACCCCCAGTGCAGACATCTGCCCTCGCACTGCCATTGCATCCACCATCGCCAAAGCTTCGGCCCAACATGGAGTGCACTTCCTCATTGGCTTCGAAATCGAGTTTGAGGCGGTGAAGGTGAAATCTCGCAGTGGTGATATCACCTCTGCCAGCACAGACTTCGGTCGCTATGCCCTCCGAGACCCCTGCTGTGTATATGTTGAGGAAGCCGTCCTCACTCTCGTCGACTCGGGAATCTCAATTCAAGAATTCCACTCCGAAGGTGCCATCGGTCAATACGAGATCACACTCCCCCCCTTACCCCTTGTCGCAGCCGTCGACACCTTAGTCTTCGTCCATGACACGCTCAAGCATGTCTTTGGGCGTTACGGCCTACACGCAAACATGTCCCCGGTCTCTATTGCAGGCCATGGAACGGGGCAGGGAACCGGCCAGCACACGTATATCTCGCTTAATCCCCCGCTCAGGGAAGAATATTTTCTAGCGGGCATCTTAAATCGTCTACAAGGGCTATGCGCGTGTACGCTGCCTTATGATATATCTTATCGCCGAGTGGCGCCGGCGCTGGCGGGTAATGTTGTGGCTTGGGGCACACAACATCGGCAAATGCCTGTTCGGAAGATTAACCCGGGGCACTGGGAGCTGAGGTGTGTGGATGCCGCCGCGAATATGTACTTTGCATTGGCGGCGATGACGGGGGCGGGAATGCTGGGAATCGCTAGAGAAAAAGCTCTGGTATGGCCAGATATGGCCGACGGAGCAAAAACTTCGCTTGACTTGGAGGATTGGCTTCGGCTGCCCATGTCTGTGGACGAGGGTCTGGATTATCTTGAGAGTGTACCGGTGAGCTTGAAGGCATGATGGACAGCAAGGTGATTAAGCATTATCTGGAATTGAAATGGTGGGAATCGAATAAACTGAAGGCTATGGATAAAGGATGTAAGGTCGGGTTTGGTGAGGCTCTTCTAATCGTTTATTAATGGGACTAGCTATACAGTCACGTGCATAAGTTTCCGTCAATTTCGCGTCGCGCGCCGCGCAACACCAAAACTTCCAGTATTCAACTACGCGATGTCCACGCCACGCGAGCCATTGGCCCAAATAGACCCTAATAGGGCGCGTGGAAGTGAGCTAAGCCCATATACACGTGCTTTTATATGTGGAATGGCTGCTGCTGGCTGTACCAGATCTAAGATTAGCAAAGAGCTCGCATTACCTTCATCAACAATCCAATACACCCTCGATCACGATCCTCAACGAAATGATGGTAAATCATTGCAGCGAAGTGGCAGACCACTTAAATTAAGCGCCAGAGACCAGCGATCAATCCTACATGCGATCAAGCAAAATCTCTTTATTACTTATACTGAAATCCGCCTTCAAACCTCGATTCTTGTTGCGAATAGTACGATACTTCGAATGCTTCGTCGATCTGGATATGGTCATTGGAGGGCAAAAAGGAGACCTTAATTACTTGAAGTACATGCTAGAATACGATTAGAATGGGCTCTCGCGCGCCGTGATTGGACTATTGAGCAATGGCGAGCGATTGTATAGAGCGATGAATGTTCAGTTGAAATTGGCAAGGGGAAGCGCCAGAAATGGGTCTTCAGAATCAACCACCACGGCGAGAAATGGAAGAAGGACTACATATAGCCTTACCAGAAGTCCAAAGGAATTAGTATAATGGTCTGGGTAGTGATTTGGGGCGGAGGTCATTCAGATATCTCGCTTCTAAGGCGTGATCTGGAGTCAAATCGACAAGGCTTCTCTAGATGGTCATATCTCGAGACCCTATAGGATCAGCTACCTAGTTTTTAGCAGCCAGATATGACCTTCATGCAAGATAATGCCCCAGTGCATACAGCAATCGTGGTCAAAGAATGGTTGCAGGAGATGGTAATTGAGTCAATCAACTGGCCGCCTTATTCGCCTGATTTGAACCCGATCGAACACGCCTAGATGAGGCTTAAAGAGACTATCTATCAGCTAGACCCTCATATCGAGAGCTATAGAGGTACTAAAGAGGAGATCAGGCATTTCAAAGGTCTTATCGAGCAAGCGTGAATAGAGATATCGCAGGATTACTTTGACAACTTGATTGAATCGATGCCACGGCGGGTGGAGGGAGTAATTGCTGCGCAAGGGTGGTATACCAAATATTAAGTAATAATTTCAACTTCTATCGACTCGCTGGATTTGGAAGGAGCTATTATTTAAATTTTATGTCATTTAACGTCGGTCTGGTTGCGTGGTTCGAATTTAAAGTAGAGCGATCGATTATATATTTTTCGGTTGTGGTGGGGTTGACGGAAACTTTTGACGTAGAACTGTATCTGTATGTCTCGAGGATCACCTCACAATCTAAATCCACGTATACATCACGCAGAAACTCTAGCTTACAAGTGCTGATAGTCAAGTTGCAACACATTATTCTGAAGACCAGTCTAAACGTGGGCTAGAACATGGACTGAATAAACCTTCTGCTGTGCGTCATCACCCCTGGGGTCCAGTAAAGATGAGATTCTAGGCCAGATGCCGTTTGCTGCTTTCAGCATGCTTGCCTATAGCACGCTGACCAACATGCTTGTTTTATTAAGGGTCTGCACAGGTATCCCGAGGAAGTCATGATGTACAGGCGGTTGAAGCGCTATTGCCTATTATAGTTAGTTAGCTTACCCCTATTTCTCGTGTATTTAGTGGAGTATCGCCGCTAGAATCGATGAATCAGACCTTCATATTCTTCTAGTGGTGGGCCAAATATTAGAAAGTGGCGCCTATCATGAATCATACGCTTGCTATAATGCTTGAGCAACGTTGGTTCTGTACGACGTTTAACGGTGGTATCATTAAATCATCGCTCTGTCTACCAGCCATCTTCACAGCCGCCTTCAGCGCTACATCAGAGTCTATGACGCACAGCAAAAATAATAGTCAAGATAGATGGTGGGGATGATGATGACTCCAATAACAGCCCAGCTTGTGGAAATGGCTATGTATTTCACTTCCTCCGGCAGAAGCCCGCCGGAACAAAGTAGATAATTAGTGCAAAGGTGATGCTATACTAAAGCCATCACGGCTCGAAGATACTCGGCATAAGGATGACGATGGGTCTCTAAGGTTATCTGTGGCCAATTGTGTCTAGTTCCTGTAACTATAGCAAACATGTCGCAATGTAAAGGAATGAAGAGTCGCGGCAAGGAAAAATCAAACCTTGCCGGTATGCTAGAACTTTAACAACTCGCGTCAATATTTCACCGATCTTGGTATTCGGGAAACTTCTTATACGGGGTTATATTTGTTGGGAAGTTGTAGGGCAGGGGGGTAAATGTTGTCCAGGTCCCTGAATTGCAAATACCGATGACGTTGCTGAAAACAAGCATGGGCTCCATGGCTGGAGCAGGTTCATGGAAGGGTTACAAACGAACTAGTCTGCCTTGGAATTAGTGTACTTCGAGCCACCCTTGTTTAGAGTCTTTAATCACGGGGAATACCTGGATAGCTCGCGAGTATCTGTAACCGTTACAATCTTAGTGGGCGTTATGATATTACTCGACGTCAGTGTCAACGAGGCAATTGGCGTCACCGCTGATGGAGGTGGGTTTATTCCCTGTTGGTGAAGATGGCTGTGAAGATGGCTGGGAGACTAAGTGATTCTTCAGTGATACCACCGTCGTACGTAAAGACCACGCACATACCAGTCCACATGTTTCTAGTCAAGCCTCCAAAATATTTTTTGCAGCGTCGCGCTTTCCCCAAGTCTATAGAGTGCAGCGCCTGGGCTTCAACACCGTGTGCATCACCTCTATGAGCCCTCATGATAACAAGCATATTGGCCAGTGCGCTGTGGGCAAGCTAAGAGGCGAGGAGGTTACTGCAGGCTAAAAGCCGCTAGATAACAACCATTCTTCACACATATAAAATGAATTTGCGAATAAATGACCATCACAACCGAAGGAAGACTTGGTATCTCCCCTTTCGACACGCCTTGTGATAAGCATCATGCTTACGTCCACCAGCAGTAGCGCTCCTGCCACAACAATGATGAAGTACTAGTGGCTCGGTCGAGGATCAGGAAGATGTTGAGGTCTCAATGACCTGTCACGTATTTACGCCACAAAGCCTGCATTGCAGCGAGAAAGAACCAATTCATGCAGCTGGATATTAGGCGTGTAAAGTTCATCGTCAGATGACCACTGGTTCTGATTTAAAATGCACAGGGATCGTCTGCAAGACCACTGAACAAAACTGCGCAGGCCTGGAGAGGTCCCATAAAATGCGGAAAGTACGTACTTGAGTTCTGGTGTCCCGTAATGAGACAAAAAGCTGCAAAAAGGGAGCGATTGAACCTCACAGCCCTATTAGGACTGTCGCCCAATATCTCAACTCTCTTCTATGCATGGGAGGTTTTCACTGGCGGAGATCTAGGGCCTTCTGGCCGAGCTATTTGGGCCATTTGGTTCTTGGGCGATCGTTGCCCTCAAGCAGCATTTGAAAGCGCACCAACCTATTTCATTGGAAGTCCATTACTGTCTCCTCGATCTATGACCGGTGCTCAACTGAGGCTTGACGTCCAAGCTGTCTCCTGATATTGGCCCCAAACACGCATAACTTCACCAACGGTAGTCTCTTTCTTCTGCATGGCCCTCTCTTCTTTCACCCGCATCTGTACCAGTATATTTCGCAGTATCCAGTTTTTCTGTCCAGTCACAGACTCCATGTCCCGTACCATATCCTCTAGATCATAGAGGAGATGCGAAAGTAGCTCTTTCGTATACTCGAAGCTCCCGCTGCCTCGTATTTGGTTGAGAATGTATCTCTTGACCTCTACCGAAGCTCCAGCCCCATTGCGCGGCATTTTGAACCATTCAGTGAGCGCCGTGCTATCTTGCAGTTCATGACACGCGCGGATGAATGGAAACGAGGGTTTCCCTTCATCGAGATCCTGGCAAAACCCGCGTTGCGACGTATATTCTTGGGATGCAAGGTTCTGGTAGTCGTCCCGGATCTGAAAACACCGTCCGAGCTTATTCATGAAGTGGCACATACCCAGGTTCCTGACTTTGTGAGATAATAATCTCCTCCGTCAGAGTGGGTATCTCACCTGTTTTCTGAGGCTTCACTCTGCATCAAGCGGAATAGAAGAACAAAGAGCGCCCCAGTTTCTTGGGTCACGTTAGTAGTGCAGGAGAGGCACCTGGAAACACGTACTGCCATCAACCATTTCAAAATACTCCTCCTCCGTAGGGATGGCCCTTTGACCAGCCCAAGAGATATCATGGGCTTGCCCTATATATAGATGTCCCATTTGTTCTGCTGGAGTTCAGTACCCTATTATAAAAACTTTTCAGAGAAGAATGAAAACCAACCGGAGAATATCAGGGCTGCGCTGGGTGAGATTTCTTGGACCAGACGTAACGCATTGTTAATGCAGTAGCACGCAGAATTGATGGTCTGCCCCACGCCAAATATTTCATGGACTGCTGGCTGGCCACGGCGGAGAGGACTACCGTCTTGGATATCATCCAACCTTGGTTTAAGAAGAGATTAAGAGAATCCTGCAGTAAAGGAGTACAAACACTCACATCAGAGAGGCCTCATGAAGTAGGGACGCTACACCGGAAATTGCCGCCAAAGAGCTCCTTGGTACATTAAACCAAGTCTGTAGAGCGTCTATCAGGTGCTGCCGAATACCTTTGGATGGCAGAGACGTGATATAGTTGTACGGCCTCCAAAGGACCTACACCATTCAGAATAGGCTCTAGGGTCTTTTTAGGATGCTTACCGAGTCATCCAGTCTTTCTAGCACCGCCTGTGGATTTTTCCTTTCATTTGTCCCTGCCTTTGCCAGCCTCGGATGGGGAGAGACATCGGATAGGGTCTCCGTACTTTGCATCTGTGTCTTCTCTGTCTTTCCACCGTCAGATCTTGATTGCATTATTTGCAATCCTTTAAAGACAGAGGGAACCACAGAAGGGGAGTTGTAGGGATTTCGGACGTCAAGGTGGTATCGAGGAGAATGAATGCTCCACAGCGCATTGCCTGCCATGGACAACTCCAGAATTTGGAACCACTTCCTCACGGAATGCGAAGTATTCGGTCTGTTCAAGTGTTCGTCACGCAGGAAACAGTATTGCTTCTCATTCTGGCGAATAATGTCGAGCACTCTGTGTTTCGCGGTATCCTCATCGACTTGCTGCATCTGGATGACCATCTGGACGGCGTTGATTAGTGGAAGAGACTCCCCAGAATACCGCGTTACTTTCTTTTCCTTCTCCCATGACCAAATGTCATTGGTAACCGCTAGAACCACGAAGGCCAGATAGGTCACTGGCCCGGTTTCGATTTCTTCCTCCTGTGTGAGTTCAACCCCGCTGGCCCATCCAATCATGCGAACAACCCAGCTTCGTAGTGCGTGAGTTAGCTGCAGAACAATAAATAAGACTTGCAATGGGTAGGACATACTTGGCGCCGCAGTCAAGGGCCCGAACAGCCAAATAATTCTCCAAGCTCGCAAATGTTTGGTCCCTCATTTGCCGGCCCGTCTCATACCACTGCTTGAAAGTGCTCTGACAGCGACTAAGGTAGTCCTGGTCAATCTCCCTCAGGGCTGACCAGATCTTTGCTCTAGATTGCTTTCTCTTTAACCCACCATCCATGATTGCTCGAAGGTCTTCATATCTTTCTGGTCCTAAAGCCTTCGATAGAGTTTTGTTCCCTTCAAGGCACTTCCCAGGGGAAAAGGGTAAGCCGAGTATCATCTCAATATCGAGGCCGTGACGCCTACTTACAGTTTTGGCCCCTTGCACAGCATCCACAGATACGTCTAAAAATGGACAACATGGTAAGCCAATCCGCTGCAACACGGAATCAATATTATTGCACTCACCATCATGCACAAACGCATACTCGATGAAATAAGAACATAGAACAATCCTCTCTGGGAGAGCCTCTGGAGCACACAGGGCCGTAAAATCTGCTGTATGCGCATTCATGCCTCCAGCCACTTTCCCAATCTTGTCCATACCAAACAGATCGATATGACACTCTATACAGGCGTCTTGGGAAACAGCCACATGTTTGCTGACCCGAGGCTGAAAACGGGAGATATATTTGCACTCAATTTCTGCATCCATGGGAACGGGGTCAGAGCGTGTGTATGGAAGAGGACACTTTTCAGATCCCATGGTGCCCATATTGTCTGAGATAATGGGTTCTTGGCTTCGGGTTGAATTGACTTGGTTTTACGGGTTGTGAGCGGGCTTTTTGCTGTTCCAGAGTGAGTCGAGAGACTTCACTTGTTCTTTCCCCATACAAATGAAGGACAATTGCATGAGAAGTGGATGTGTCATTTTAAATAACCCAAGTAGTTTAGCGACGTCGAAATTATAGTGCATTTTAGGTTACCGATTTTCACTCCGCCAACAATCAACCTGAATGACGTGTACTTGGCTACAAGTTCCGAAGTCACCCGGGAGTAAGGTTGTATCCAATACCAATCACATCATCATAGATAAGGGTCATGTAGTAGCAACCTTTACAAACCGAAAAACTACAACGTTTTCAGCTTAATATCTTCACCATCCATATTGTTGAAGCCAGGGCACATCTATCCTGCGGTTTCAATGTCATCACCACTCGGCTTCCTACGGCTAGTGGGAAGTACTTAGAAGTAAGGGCAAAGCAAACAACCAAATTCCGTGCCGTAGACTGCGATAACTTGCCTCCTTGACTGTAGGTGATTGCCTGGCAATAATGTGGCGAACATAGTAGGAAAGAATCCGGAGCTGGATGAGTGGCCCTTGTAGGGTCTAAGACAGGTTGAATTCGGAACTGACGTAGAGGATTACAGCCTGGCTATCTCAAATCATACTCAGGAGTGCTAGCCTACCCAAATAATGGACCAATCAGAATTCACTAAGCAATGCCGCTTCCGGCCCGTTGGTCGCTTGATGCTAGGCCTGCCTGGCTGCTGTCATGCAAGCTTTCTATGTTCTCGGTTTGTGTCTGTGCGTCTGAAATAAACTTAGATAAGGTTATAATGTCTAGGGAAAGCGTACTAACCGTTCTCCTTGTCTGTTAGCAGGGTTACCAGTAAGTCCTTAATTTCCTGCTCTGGTACGAGATGGTGCTCTTTTAGGCCATTGCAAAAGATTTGGAGATCTGTAGACCCAGTATTGACCAAGTACTCCAGTTGTTGTGCTCAGGAGTTTAAGCAGTGTCATCTGCTCGCGGACTGCAAGAATAAGATTGATTGTGCTGTCAAGTTTATCGCAAGGCAATTTAAGGAGGTCCCTGTTTTTTATTAGCAGTCTGATATAATCAGAAAGACCGATTACCTACCAAATTCTTGGACTAAAAAGAATTCCGAGGCCGAGACGCTTAGCAAGTCTGCTACGCAGCTCCCTTCCCCTGTGAAGTTGGAGCCATATACGCTGACGCTGAGCTTTTTGTAACTTGCTTGAGACATTATTCAGGCGTGGACTGCATCGCTCCCAGATGTTATCCAGGACTTTGCCAGCAGCAGTACTAGTTTTGATCGGCTGACACTTCTTTGTGAGGAAGGACTCTTGGGCTATTGATACCTGCTTATCAAACCAATCCGAAGCCCCAATGTACTCAAGAAGGTTGAAGATCACATATCTATGAGCCTTGAAAAAAGACTTCTCAATAGTATCCCTCCACGATCTGTCATCGGACCATTGAATTTGAAGGTCCTCCTGAACCGATCGTACTATCTCTGCATAAATATGCTGGGGCGTTTCGTAAAGCTCCTGGCTGAACTGATGGATTATATCAATCGCCATTGCTACCGTAATTGGGTGAGCGCAAGAGGTATTCTCATCGTCTGTTGAGGCGTCGTGGGAGGATTCACGAGAGCGTGTTAGTGAGTCGAAAGAAGTTTCGCGAGCAGATTCTTGTGGGGCGACCATTGATTCTCGAGAGACTGCGTGGAAAACAGCTGCTTGCTCGCGAGAAGTCTCGCAGTTGTCTTCTCGGGAGGAGTTCGAGGCCTCCAGAGAGGTTGCATGCGACTGAATTATCACATCGCAAGAGGGTTCACTTGCGGGTTCTTGTGGGTGACTGAATGCGCCATGTGAGGCTGGATGGTTGTTTATTGATGGATGACCGAACGTTTCAGGCGAAGTTCTAGAGGGACCGATTGTCGCATCGGTAGCATGAGAGGTAACATCACAGGATGTTGCAGGGCAGTCAGAGGTTCCGCCAGAGGATTGTGGAAAGGTTTCAGGACAGGTACTATCGCCAGAGGTATTATTGCAAAAGTTTGTCGGGTCGCGAGAAGCATCCAACTCAACACGTTGAGCTGCGGGCGCCATGCGTACGCGTTTAAACGATTTTGTAGGCCGGTAAGCAGGATCTTTCTGTTTTCGCTTGCGATTCGCTAACCCGCCTTGGCGATTGTCGTTGCATAGGTTATCTATCTCATTAAGAATGTTAACAACTCTGTTGCTGAGTCTTAGATCTGGATGTTTGGCGAGTAGTTTGGTGCACAGGCGAAGCGCATATATCAAGTGAGCCTCTGGATTAAGCTTTGTAGACTTGTTGAGCTTCATGACTGCACGTCGGAGACAGGAAGATAAGAGGTAATGCACCCGGTGTGTCAATTTCCTTGGACATGGATTCAGCAGTTAGTCAAGGAGTTTGCTTACTCCCAGTCGCGTTGGCTTCCCAGAACTCGATCGCGACCATCAACAGGCGGTCAAAACTCATGCTGACACGAGGGCGACGCCTACCTGACCGCCTACTGATAACGCGGCAATTTCCTAGGAAATCCGCGCGACCGGAAACGGAATATCATATTACCGGCTATCCCCTCCCTCTGCGAGCTGGCCACAACGATTGAGAATCCAACAAAACTGAAATCTGAACATACCCGGATGTTAGTCAGAACGATCAATATGAACAAAGACGAGGACTCCTCTTGTAATATTTCTCTTCATTCTCATGAGGGTTGACTAGAGGCTCCATCCAAATTTATACATGCTCAAGCAACTCCTCCATGACTGCTTCGGGAGAAGCAAATGACTTGATCTTGGCTTTTAGTTCATCAAGATCAACCTCTGTTCCATTATAAAGAATAGAAATTATCGCCTTCAAGGCCTTGTTTGTTTTCTCAGCGTATTTTAGAGCTTCTTTTCGACGTTTGTCTTTTCTTGGATCATAGGAGCAGGCAGAATCTCTTTCTGCACAGCCATCGCACGGAGATGATCCAGAGCACTAGGTTATAGATTTTAGCTGGGCTCAAACACGAAGATTTCAAGTATTACCTTAATGCGCTTTGCCTGACAAGAGGTACAGGCGACCGTCTGGCGCTTTCGCTTTCGCTGGGTCGTTTCTGGGACATCAGGGGAGCAAGATGTGGCGGCTGGCAGTAGCGGTCGTAAGGGAGCTTTCATAGCAGGGCTGGCCATATTAAGTGACTGAGAAGCAGCAAGGCAGTGAGGCAGAACTTTCTGATGACGCCTCAACTAGAAGCTGCACTTATTATTTATCAACTTCTTCGCAGAAGTACGGATTAATCAGAGGCAAGTCAAACAAAAACAAAACCCCCGCCTTTCAGGAGACCGCAGGGTGTAATGTATCACGAATCTCTGTGTAACAGTACCAAACCGACAATTGATTTATTGACATCTAGAGCGATCATATGTTAGTTTGAGCATGGGGGTGTTTCTCTAACGTCCGCCAGCGCACGAGGCCTTTCAGCTTTTTTGGGGCACAAAGGGATGCCCTGGTTAAGGTTTGAAATGATGTTCATGATTGGGTTCCTGCTTAAGTATTGCGTCATTACCATATATCTTGTTAGCATGAATCTTCTCAAACAAATCTCTACCACGGCTCTGTGGCCTCCCGATGTAGAGCTGACAGTGGCGTGCGACCATTTCCATTCTTTGTGTCCACATCCGCCTACCCAGTCACAAGCAACATCTCTTACCACTACTCTGCGATTGTTCATGAATCAACGGTGTCAAGCAATTAAATGCATCCGTTATATTCACATCTACTTAGTAAGACGATACGATATCTATCTAGCAACAAGGAGTTAGCGAGAGAATTGTAAGCAAAAAAATCCGCCTATGTTTTGGTTAAATGGGATGGCTGGGACAGGAAAGTCGACCATCGCTCGGACAGTCGCGCAATCATTCAAGGATAAAGAGCAGCTTGGTGCCACATTCTTCTTCAAGAGAGGCGAAGGCGGTCGTGACAATGCCCGATACTTGGTCTCAACTATCACAAGACAGCTGGTGGCCACATACCGGCAGCTAGCACCTGACGTTTTGGCCGCAATTGAAAATGACCCAAATATCTCCTCCAGAAACCTCAGCGAACAGTTCAATAAACTCCTTCTTCAGCCGCTGGGCAGGCTACGTTCAAACCAACCTACAACAATCATGATGGTTATCGACGCACTGGATGAATGTGACCGAGAAGATGATATGCTAATAATCATTCGCCTTCTACTCACTTTGCAGGATTATGAGTCGGTCCGCCTTCGTATATTCCTGACTAGTCGGCCCGACCTTCCAATTCGTCTTGGCTTCAAGCAGAACAACAACCATAAGGATGTCGTCCTCCATGAGCTTCCATGATGTGGATCACATCTACAACGGCTCCTGACCCACAACTGGTCCCTTTAAAAGAGTACTCCTCTCCGCACTCCCCAGCCCAGGTGCCAGCACAGGCACGGGTAGCATCTTCCCCGTGGTAACTTCAACCGTCCCCTCCACGTGAACCCACTCATCAGTCGGAGTGTCATTGTCGACACCCCTCGCGGTAACAGTCGGACGGTGAAGCACAGAAACCATGATCCGTCCTGCTGAAGTTGCATTGAGGTATCGCTTCATTTTGCCGAGCGTTGCGCGACCGAGTAGGAAGGCAGTTAGGGCTAGAAACGAGGTGAGTGCGAGGATTGCAAGCATGATGACGGCGGGGATTGCATAGGCTAGTTGGTACCGTATGGCGGTTCGATAGGTCGTGACGCGGCGGAGGATGGTGCTGCTGCTGCTGGCCTGAGGCTCGCGGGGACTCCCTTTCGTCCCAACAACAGCGTTAGCGGCATAATCCGTCCACACCAGATTCATCACTCTTGCCATCGACTCGGGCGACCGGGACAGCGTATTCCACCGGCGCGAGAGCGCAAGATTGCCCTCGCCCGTGTAATCCATCAGTCCAATGGACCCGTAGGCCATGCCACTCACAGCATTCATCCCGGAGTCGGGAAACTGGACTCCCGGGAGGTTCTGCGAGTCCTCGGTCATAACGCCGGTGCCGCGCGGGAACATGCTAGTCCTGGGCAGAAGGAGAGATGGTTTCTGAACCGTTTTGAGCTGCTCGGTGGAATAATTCGCTGCGGCTTCATGCGAGACGAGACCCCACAGTGGACGCATCCAGAACGGGTCCATGTCCACGCCTAGATTCTCGACAGCCCATAGTGGGTGCTCGGCGTCTCTGGCGTAGGTCTTGTCTGTGATGTTAAGAACGGTTAGGCCGGTAAGGTCGTCAGTTGTGTTGAAGGAAAAGGTGACGGTTCTGATGATTGCCTCGACGGCCATTGCGCATGAGTACATTGGGAGCGACCAAGCCGTGTTTGGTGTGTGGAGGGGCCAGTCGTGGTTTTCGTCATCACCACTGCCATCGGATCGTTGTGATGCGCCTAGGATGAGAGTACAGTATGCGCCGATGTTTCCCAGAGTGCCGCGGCTCTCGTCATAGTCGCCCCCTTCGCACAGGTTTGCTGCAGTAAGTACTGGTCAGTGTCCACTCTCGATCAAGCAACGCACAAGGGTTGAAGGGGGCCGGAATAACGGCTGGGCTTACTGATCATCCGCGGAGCAGCATCAAAGGTCCCATCTTCTGGGATCTCCTGGGAGCCGGTCACGTAACATGCAAAATCATTGGGCACGATAGCCGCTGCATTCTGTGTGTCGATAAAACACCCTCCGGGACCCCTTGGCTGGACTGGAAACATTCCGGCACCAGGTACGATACTGCTGTCGCGCAGGCGGAGAGGTTGACTAGGGTCGGTGCCCAGGGTCACATTGCTGATATTGAGTTTGCTTAGTGCGAAAACGTTGGATGACCACGCAGCCTGGTAGGCGCGCTCCCAGAGCTGCGGGTTGCTTTGTACATCGGCAAGATCCCACGTCGGGTACGTGGTGTTGAGCCGCGAGAAGCCGCCTCGGTCCGTCAAGTTTATTGGAGTCATCGTTGTGCCTAGGTTATACGACTCGTGGTCTGTTATTGCGTAATCCAGTGTTAAGTTGGTATCGACGCAGGCCGAAACAGGTTGGACGAAGAGCAAGTCCTCGCTCCAGGTGCTTCCATACGTTGTTAGTGGAGGCGCACTGTGATTTCGAAAACCGACGCCTCCACGCGTTGTGTCGACGACGAGCCCGTCAATCAGTGTGTAGCCATCCTCCAGGACTAACGTCGAAATCTGCCGATATATCCCGATAGGATACGGTTCGTAATACGATGAATGCATCGGCATGGTGAAATTGCTGCGGTTGCGGCTTGACAGCCGTGTCCACGTCCACTGGCGCCATTGGATGTCGAATATGCTTGAGATAGAAATACTGGACGCTGAAAGGCCGCTCGAGAAGAGATTAATGGTCTCCTCTGGTATCCTCCTATCCATGGTTTCATTATCCGACGATATGCCCCGAGTCAAATCAGGACAGGTAAAGGGCTCGACATCGCTACCGCACGCTCGACTCCACGGTACGCTTTCATTCCTTGTCATGGTCCCTGTCCCAAATATCCCGCTGTCGGGCAGATAGTGGAATTGCTCTGGTGTCTGAGCGCCAGGGACGATCGATTCGTAGAGACCGAGCGGAGTGATAATAGCTGCTATTGAAATAAGCATCGTGCACAGCATAGCGGCATACCGGAAGAATAGGACACGAAATGGAACGCCTGTGAAGACCGCAGAGTCGCTGCTCAGTATGGTCGGCCAGTAGGAAGAGTGGAGCAGTCGGCCGACAGACGACCATGCCACGGCTGTCGTCGTCGCTACATTATTTCGTTCGCGCAGGGTTCCGATAAAGACGAAGGCGCAGAGAGTTGGCAGGATCATTTTTGCTACAGAGGTAAGCAAGAATACACAAGTGACACAGTGGCGCTATTTGCGCAGTGGATAGTAAGAGTGGACATACCAACGACTGCCCCTGCCGCGATGATACCAGAAACCTGTCCGACGGTGAGGTTTAACTCCATGATACCAGTTTATCTGAACTTCTTAGACGCGAAGACTCTCGAAGTTGGTATGACCTGTGCGACCAGCTCCCCAAAGTCTCTCTACGCATTTTATGCTCCATCCGCGTCCCATGCAGCTCTCGTGTTCAAGCACGCTTTTATCAACGCCGGGGCTCCTGCGCCACGAAGATAGGCCATGGCCAAGACCCTAATTGCACAGTCGTGTTCCTGGCCAAGAAGTGGACAGGAGCCAATGAGATATTCCGTCCCCTCCACATCTCGTATTACTCTTGGCCCTTCTGCCTGAATCTAGAATCTTGTTGGAACCGAGGCGGCTCGCTTGAAGGGGCACCAGGCAGATTTCGATTGCATCTAACTACCTTGATCTGTCCTTATTGTGACCTGTCTGACCATTCTCTTAGGACCTTTATGCTTGGTTCTGCGGTTCGGATTCATGTGATTTTGTAGCCTCTAAAAGCCTTGTTCCCTCCTAACTAGACTCCTCGTGTGCTGCATTACGGATTAGCTATCGTCACGTGATGTATCCTCCAGCCCTCACCTTTGGGCCATATTCTATAGAGAACCAAAGAGCGCGGCTGCGGACTTACAGTATGACATGATAATCCAGCTGCTTTCCCAGCGAGTAATTTGTTTCGGCTGAGATGGTTGGGTAGGTAATCGAATCGTCGTTCGCCGCATTGAAGTGGCCCCACCCGAGGCTCGGCTTTTACTATCTTCCACGCCATCTATCATCGCCGAGTTCAGTACTGAAAAAGCTGTCGATCACCCTCAACCTCGTACGCAATGAAATCTTTCCCGGTATTGAATGGTCGACAGCGCTGTGCAGCAAAGAGCTAGAAAGCCTTGACGAGTTGATATCTCTGTCGAACGTAAGGCTAGGGAGAGACCACAAGATTATTCTGGAGATGTTGTCATCTTGAGCCAGCTTGCTTTACAATATGTGTTGAAGGTGGAGAACAGTGTCGGGGAAATACATGGCGGAAAGTCGTTGGAGATTTTTTCAAGGTACTAGCTGACAACGCATTAAGAAGGCCTCAGAAGAAATATCCAACTTTAGAACATCGATGAATCGCGGAAAGTTCGCGAGAAGGCCCTTGTGACGCGATCATTGCTTCTCGTTAAATTGCAGAGCCACGAATTAGAGCTACCAGGCTGAATTTTTATTAGGCGTTATTGCCTGAGCGCCTGATCGACGGCCGCCACGCGTCCTTGCATACCTGGGCCGGGCCTGGATGGGGTTATATGAGCCGCACATTGACGACCATGATGACAATGGAGTTTGCCTGGATATCCGATGACTTTGCAGCTTTCTTATGGTTGGGACGGATCACCGGATGTTCGAACTGTCACGAGGGGCGGGGTTGCCTCACCGCCCCACACATAAGATTTCTGGCCATCTTCCGCATCAATCCAAATTCACTATCTATCTTTCTCCATTGGATGCAACTGGAACACGTCATTAAACAGCCTCCCCACGGAGATCGTGCTTCTTATCCTAGACGGCATTGACACAGTCACAATTTTGAGAAACTTCTGTCTCCTCTCGAGGAAGTTTCCCGGAATCGCCCAACCCCTCATCTACCGCGAAAATTATTCTCAGTGCTGAGGATACACCACAGTCATTATTACTCCTCAGTCGGACGATTATTACGTGTCCTCGCATCGCGGCGCAGGTGCGACTGTTCGATATTGATACCCAGAAGACGGGGTTTGCGGTTACAGCCGAGGCTGCGAACAGGCGTGGGTTATCAGGGGCGGACATGAGGCTACTGAAGATTGAAGCCCAGAACCTGAAGATAATGGATTAGAATCATTTGATTCAGAGTTATGGGCAACCGAGTCTATCATTCTCCCTGTATTACTGATATCACGCTTTCCGAACCTCAGAGATTTATCTATCACTCTTGATCCCGCAGGGCTATCATTTCTCATCGGATTATTACAAGCTCGCAGTAAAGACAATACGTATGGGTCGCCATCATGCCTAGGTCGCTGCAGAACACTGCAAGTAGGCTGCTTGCGGAATTCCCAGGGCATTGAAATCGATATTAGCTGTATCACTCTGCTCCTGTCTCTCCTGCATCTGGAAAAGGTCCAAGTTAGCCACTACTGCTGTTCATACCCGAAAGAACCGCATCCGTGCGGTCGAGTAGATACAGTCAACGTGCGGCTCAGATCGCTTCCGTTCTCGACCCTATGCCTCGACTCGATCAAAGCGGAGGGGATCAGTACGCTCGTGAGATCATGCAAGGAGCTAGAAGCGTTTAACTGCGAGCAGTGCTACTCCCAAACCGAGCAGCTGGACCCTCAGGAACTCTACGCAATCCTTTCATGCCACCGGGGTAGTCTCCGAATTCTGCAGCTGTCATTCCAGGATGACCCCTGTGGGATATGCGCTTCACCAATATTGTCAGCGTTTCAGTGCGGCTCGCTCAAGGAGTTTGCGAGCTTGGAGTTCCTAACCATCGACCAACTTTATCTTGCCAACGCGCCAGAGCTTCCCTCAACGCTAGCCTACCTAGCAATCCAGAACTGCCCAACTCCGATTGCGGGATTGCTAACCCACATAGGCAAACTCGCGCTAACCGGCTACTTCCCTAACTTGAAGACTGTTTCACTGCGCAGTGATATTACTTGCCCTGGAGGGATGCTTGGATTACCGCGACGAGATGCTACCGATGTCTTATTTGATGAAGCCTGTCAGACGCTACGGGACAAGTTCAAGGGGGCGAAGATCAAACTATGTCTCGAAAGTGATTTACTTGGTAGCACAGTGCGGGAATATGCAACTATGTTTGAATATGGTCAGCCTGGCGTATATTGGCCGTTCATCTACCTTCATTGACCAGCGATGTTGTCTGAGTGGTGAATCCTTGCGACATGCAAGACGTATTGGTGATGGGTAATTTCTCTCGCTCTTGTGCTCTCCAATGCAGATCACGCCCATAGGTGGTGTGATTGAGTTGGTGTCGGAGAGTTTTTGCGGAGGGTGAAGCTTTGAAATTCGGTGCCGATGATCGGAGAATGTTGACGATCAGTAGGTAAGCGGTGTGTCGCGCATGTCGGTCACGGGGGTTTGGGGGCTAAAAACAGCGGACACAGGGGGCTGACCAAAAAAACGCGCTGGCACGAAAAAGTCGAGGACCGGCTGTCGCACTTGCAGGTGAGTACGCAGCAGTGCAGCAACACAATTCAGTCGCGGAGCTCCAATACTAACGTGTCCAGAGCACAGCACATCAAATGCGACGAAGCTCCTGAATCATGCAGAAACTGCACCAGTACCGGTCGGTCTTGCGAATATGACCTCCAACGACTCCCCGCATGGGTCGAGCCGGCCCTGAAAGGGAGGCCGCAGTCCAACAGCTTATACCTCGGGCAATCGAGGACGGGTTCCACTGGGTTGTAACCACCGATGAGCGACGATGCTATGCGTACTTTACGTCTCAGACTATCTCCACGCTCTCTGGATTTTTTGACTCGCCCCTCTGGCAAGAGATTCTTCCCCAGCGAAGTCTCTCGGACCCCGCAGTTTACCACTCTGTTGTAGCGTTGAGCGCCGTGCACCAGGATCTAGAGATACACGGCATACCGTTACCAGGGAAGGACCTGCAAAATGAATGGAAACGCTTCGCGCTCGATCAGTGTGCACGCTCGTTTTCTCTGCTCAGTCGACGGCAGGCGTCGCGGGATCCGCGGTTCCGCGAGGTTATGCTTTTGTGCTGTTTATTGTTCGTTCTTACACAGCTACTGCGGAGCCAATACGACGAGGCATTTCGACATCTGCAGTGTGGGTTGAGAATTCTGAATGGGGTTCAGGAGGATACCTCGAGACGCATGTTGAGCAGTGCATCATCGCAGCGTTTACGAACCTCGAAATTCAGTCCCTTCAGTATGGGGCTTGCGAGGTTAGGCTGGGGAATAACAGAGTCCAGCCGCAAGTACTCTCATTTGCGGCTCCCAAAGTCCTTTCCAGCTTGCAAGAGGCACGCCGGTTACTCGACTCTATCCTGGGCGCGGTGTTCCGGTTCCTTACAATATGCGGCGGCCTGTCGGAAGAGGAAATCCTCTCGGACTACGCAGCACTACACCAGAAGCAACTCGAGCTTCTGTCCCAGTACAGCGAATTCGAAACGAGCTTTGACTTGTTCTGTGCGTCAGAACCTTGAACGCAAAGGAGCAGAGAGGTGCGGATATGTTACGGCTCGTGCAGCGCAGTCACGCCCTCACCGTCAAGACATGTCTCCTCCGCGATGAAACCGCGCTAAACTACTACACCTCAGAGCATGAGCTGCATATTTCGATGGTGGAGGAGATCATGAGCCGGTTTCCCGACCGCCCAAGCGTGACCCTCGACATTGGCATCATTCCATCCCTGTACTCGGCGGCCATGTGGTGCCGAGATCACAGTGTGCGACGCCGCGCGATCGCAGTCCTGAAATCGTGGCCGCACCGCGAAGGCTCGTTCGAGTCCGAGTGGGCTCCTTGGATAGCCTCGGAGCAGATCAAGGCCGAGATCATGTCCAACCTTTCAGACTGCAGAACGCCAACGGAGTCATCTAGCCGTCATTCCAAGGCCGAAAAGGGAAGATGGGCGGGCGTCGAGATCAGTGGCTTTTCGCTGGAACGTGCTTTGGACTCTACGAAATGCAGAGCGCTGGCCCTGTGTCCGAGCAATTCATCAAGCTAGGGCCGGCACACTCAACTCTTCGCCCAATGCGCCGTGTTTGCCTCCTCTGCCAGAGAATGCTTTTACTACTTTTATCCACGAGAAACCGACTGAAGTGATGGTTCGCAACTAACTAACTACATATGACAAGTGACACGACGATATCAACTGGAGATGAGATCCGCTGCCTTGTAGGCCATGGCATACACCAGTGCCTGGTAATGCGCAGTGACCGGATGCGGCAAAACACTTGCATCCACAACCCTCAAACCCTCTACACCTTTCACCCGAAGGTGCGTGTCAACAACCTTGCCCATTGCAGCTGAGCCGGCAGGATGGTAGAACGTGTTGCCGCCTGTCTTTACTTGCGCATCAATCTCCTCGTCTGTAGGCTGCGCGCCAAGAGGCTTGAAGCCAGGGCGTGGTGATTCGGAATCGACAATTTCTTGGCCTACTGGCGTCTTCAGGAGGAGGTCCGCAACCTGCCTGATACCAGCTCGGAGAACCGTGCGGTCGAACGCTGTCGCATAGTAGTTCGGATCAATATGCGGCGATGTAGTCGCGTCGGCGGAGGCTAGAGTGATACGGCCTCGCGAGGTCGATGACATGCATAACACTGAAGATGCGATGTGCGTGCCATCCATAGGAACATTGACGCGCGAGACAGCTGCGCCAGCTGGCGCATAGACAACGAGGGTCTCCACATGGCCAGCACCAGGCACGGGGTACGGGTGGGTTTCGATATCGGTTTCGCCGTCTTCATGCAATGCGCGAATCAGCTGGTCGCGAGGAACTTGAGTGGTAGCGATCCAGTCGCATGGAAGGCCCAAAGCATATGCCGGGCTCTTCCACAGTGGTGTACCAATTGACAACCCTTTCTCTGGGTTGCGCAGCTTCCACCACTGCACAAAGGCGAAGTGATCGTGAAAGTTTTGTCCGACCTCTTCTGCCTCGACAATTGTCTCGATCCCGTGCTTTTCGAGCTCGTCACGCGGTCCAATACCTGAGAGCATCAGAACCTGCGGAGTGCGATATGCTCCCGCGGATATGATGACTTCTTTCTCCGCATGGAAAACTTCACCTCCAACCAGCTGCACTCCTCTTGCGACCTTCTTCCCACCCTTTCAACAATAACCTTTTGTACCATCGACTCCGTCAAAACTGTCACATTCGCCCGATCTCGAATCCCAAACACCTCACTTGCAATCTGCCGCTTCCCCTCTCTCCAATTCTCAACCAACTCGCCCAATCCCACCGGTGATCCCGCGTTCATATCAGCAATGCTCTTCACGCCAACCCTCTCCCACGCCCTCCTCAATGGCTCGCGAAGCGGATACTTCCTCTCCGCATGACTCCCGGAGACACATCCATTGTAAATCGGCCCGTCGACCCCATGCGCATCCCCGCTGTCATCCCCCCTCGCACCAACACACGTCTCAGTCTTTCGAAAATACGGCAAAAGCCCCGCATACTCCACCCCTCATCCCCAACGACCTCCGCCCACCGATCATAATCCGCTGCATCACCCCTTGTCCATGTGCCGTAGTTGATCGCCGACGCGCCGCCGAGCGCCTTGGCCGCTGCATTGTAGCACTCCCTGTTGTTGAGGTGGGCTTGGGGGACCGTCGTGTAGGCCCAGTCGAGGGGTGAATTGTGCGCGCCGAAGCACGTGAGCGGGGAGGACGTCAGTGGGTGTTTTGAGACATCAGGACCGGCTTCGATCACGAGGATTTTTGCAGATGGGTGAGTGGTTGAAAGGAGGGAGGCGAGTGTGCTGCCTGCGAGGCCGCCACCGGCGATTATGTAGGTGTAGGTGTTGTTGGTTTTGGTGGACATGTTGTGGGTTGAAGTTGTACTTCGTGATTCTGTGTCTATTGCTATGGTTTCCATAGATTCGTGTTGAACAGGTCGTCTATTTATCTCTTCACTTTCTCTATACAACAGAGCCTACTTCTATCAGTCCTCTAGCTCCCACCTGTAGATCCTAGATACCTTCTAAATCAGGAAGACCTCCTTCATCAACATCCCCCTTAAACACGAGCGAGCGAACGAAACTCCCCTTTCTAGGACCACTATCCACCAGAAAGACCCATCCCGGCCCGTCATCGTGGTATATTCAACGCCACTCTATACAACTCTATATGGACATCAACCGTTGATCCAAGGATAAGCAATCGCCTTGGCGAGCTCGAACACGCGCCGCCCAATCAGCACAGGCGAAGAGACTAAATTACCTCCTCTTGATACAGTATGCTTATGTATCTACCTTAGTGCTGTAGAGCATGGTGAAGTGGGGACGCATCTTCACTGCGTTCATTCGTCATACTTAAGCACATAGATGATGGACAGCTAGTCGCAGCCCCCTTGCATTATTGGACCGTACCTTAAACTTCCCTTAGCCAACATATTGTACAGTCATGCCACAGCATCAAATCGACATAGTAAAACCCTAACTGGCTCGGCGAATTCGAATACGCGCCAACGAAACAGGCCCGAGCTATCTGATCGACCATCAAACTAAAAACTTCGGAACGTTTGCATCCGAAGATCTCCATAGGTACGTTGTCGCCTCGTACATATGGACTATCTAGGTATAGTTCGATTACAACGTCAGGGTTGAAGCACAGCCATGGTGCCAAGAAACGTGACCTGTTTAACACGGGCAAACGAATCACCTTTCTCACTCATCACGTTTGGATGATGGATCAGAGGGAGGATCCACCGCTACAATACGGGTGACCAATCATTCCTAAGGAGCATAAATGTGTAACGATCGGGACTGAGGGGGTGCTACATGTGCATTGATGCTGAGAAGGAGGCGTGGGTGTTGGATTTTTTGGAACTATCGGGAGGAGTGTAATGAGCTGGGGTATTGGATGGACTCGGCCGTTGTTGAGCCCGCGCAGGAAGATCTGGAAGAGAGCGAGGAACCGGCTGGAGAGGAGGAGGTTATACCGACAGATGGAGCTATAAAGGTGCTGTACATGTCCGCTGGTAGTATCGGCCTGAGTGTGTACTATTTCTCGCATTTTGGCTATAACAGTACCGAGTACGAAGGCGATATCGTACAACTCCGGACTTATGATGGGAACCCGATTATGAGGTGATGTTCTGAGATTTCTTTTCTATAGTATGTGCCACAACATCGATCATCATCAGCGCCTGAACATAGGACCCGGAGATGGTCCTACGGCAAAGCAATACTCTTGATGATTTATCCTAACTCAGTATGAACGACCCCTCAAACCGCAACCCCACTAGACACGTTGAACAAGGGCGTGATCTCTCCCTTCACCAGCTCAGCCTCGACAAGAGCAGCAGTCTCCTTCCACCTCTGGATCGCGTCGGCCTCGGCGTCGAACGGATACAGCCATCGGTTCTGCATTCACCAGGTTGGCCATTGTATCTGGTAGTTTCCATGGTATCCATCTTACCCTCATCATCACGTCCTCTGGGTTGATGGTTTCCCCAGCGTCCAGATTCTTCAGTGCCCCGTGCCACCAGTCTTAGGCGTCTTGACCGTTCCGTTGGCATTTGCGCACACGGTCGAAGCGGAGCTTTTCGAATACTCGCGTCTATATCCCCGTGAGCTCGTCTTCTGGAGTATAACATGGGCAGCATACCGCAAGAGGCACATTGCCCTCCCCCGCAAACGTGAGACAGCGCGCCAGAACCGCCACGCACTTCGTCGCCTGCGGCGCCCCCTGTGCACTAGTTGGTAGATGCGGATGATACGAGTCTGGACAAAATCATCCTCGCCGCTGGCCCCGCCAACCCAACAAGCGTGCACACCGCAACTATCTGCCAGCCCACCATCTACGGCCCGGCCGAGGTCGCGGTCCTAGCAACACTAAAATCGTCCAGACCTATTGGCTCGCTGCAGTGTGCTGAAGCGCCGCAAGGGTCTTATCATTGGCGAGGGCAGGAACATCTGGCGCCAGGTGCATGTCCAGGACTTGAGCGACATATACTGTCTATTGGGTGATGCCGCCGCTGCCAGCGGAGGTAAGGCCGCTTGGAACGAGACTGGGTATTATCTCGCGGAAAATGGGCCATTTGTACGGGGGAATATCCAGCGGGAGGTCGCGCGGGTCGCCTATGAGAAGAAGCTGATTCCCTCGCCAGAGGTGGAGCCGCTGAGTGATGCGCAGGTGATGGAGATGGATCAGTTCGCGTTGTATGCATTGGGACTTCGCCTCCAGATCCACAATGAACGGAATCAGCTCTATCAAACTCGGCTTCGAAGGCGACCATCCCAACAACTTGCGCGCACGCAAGTAATTGGGATTGGCTTAGGGCAGCAATCATAGTTGATGACAATTGAATTTATTTATTTATTTTGGTTATTTTAGTGTGATTCCCACTTATATATGGTGCGTCTTGCGTAGTTCAAGAGTTTACTGATTCTGTGTCTACCTTTAAATTATCATATTCTCCTTCTGTCGGAATACGTCCTCTAGCGGGGATCAGAGCTTCAATGTCCCTGATGTCGACCTCCAGTGGATCATTTTATCGATCAAGTAGCCACATCTGACCTAAGAAAATTGTATAAATTCGTTGATGAGTATGCCGTGACGGTCCTGGGCTTGGAATTCCGAGAACCTTGACACTATTGTAATATATTCCGGTTGATCTTGACAATTTCGCTAGCACATGATCTGGTAGGACTAGGATGCTTTGAACTCTGCCAGTGTGGAAATTAAAGCTTATTCCTACAAAGCTAGATAGTATAACACCAGCAGAAATGGCCCACCAGTGGAAAATGGCCGTTACTCCAGCGAAGCAACATTCGATCCCAAGGTCAGGTTAAGGCTTGGGAACTTGCAAGTGATCACAGTGAGGAGGGCGGATTTGGCGCTTGGCGGATCTGGGCTCCGGGCGGGGGTTTCTTGGCCTTCGAAGCGAGGTTGCGGAATCAGTCACTTGCGCGTACGTCAACTTGGATTCACTTACAGAGCCATCATCACCACCCTTTGAGTTCCTCAGACTGGTCAGTCATTGCAACAACATACTCACCCCGCCTCAATATGAATCCACCTGTCGTTCCCTCTAAACGAGGCGCCGCGTGTCTCGAGCCGGAGCTCGGCTCCAGGTCCAAAGCCCAGAGACACCCCTGTTTCGACAACGACTCAATCGCAGTCCCTCAGGCGACCTCCAAATACGAGCCCGAAATCTCCGATGAGTGCCACAGTCGGAAGGATAAACGCCACAACCGTATCCCTCTTGCTCTCAACCATGACCTGAACCGTGCAACGCGCCTCATCTCGACTCCGATCCCAGTACCGACACCCCAGCCCCAATCCCGCCCCCCACTAACAATCTGGCAAATCTCCAACGACGCGATCCGCGCCCCGACACTCGCCGCCAAATCACTTGACCTGCAAACGCGCGAAATGTTCAACACCTTGCTCTGCACGGTGCTCATCCCGGCCACCTTCGCCGCCTTCACCAAGCGCGTCGACCAGGACATCATCGCCTTCGTGCGGGACGACCAGCGCGCTCAGTGCCCGCTGATCGAATGGACAGTCCGCTGCTACGCAACCTGGCACCTCGCCTCCATCCACAACGATGCTGGCCTCCTCGCGCGGAGCCGCTACATCTACGGGGTGCTGATACGGTACGTGCGCAGCGCGCTGGACGAGCCTCGCAAGCGCGCGAGCGAGGTCACGCTGGTCGTCGCAGTCCTGCTGAGCTTCTACGAGGCGTTTGACGGGAGCAGCCCCAGCGCGTGGCTGGTGCATGTGCGCGGCGTGAAAGAGATTCTGCGGCGGCGCGGGGCCACGGCGCATTTCTCTGGGTTTTCTAGGACGATTGTGCTCTCGTGTCGGGCACTTTTGATTGTGGAGGCGTTTGCGAGCTGTGAGGAGTGTTTTCTTGCGGAGAGTGAGTGGGTGAGTGTTAGTGAGAGGGCGTTTGAGAGGGAAGAGCGCCAGGGCAGGGGGTGTAGGCTTGTTAGTCTTATTGATCGCACGTATCGGGAGGTTGTGCAGATGCCTGGGTTGGTGGTGCGGGTGAGGGGGCTTCTTGAGACGGGAACCGGCGGTGGATGTCATGATGAAGGATCGGGTGGAGTCTCGGTGAAGCAGGAGCTGAGGAGTCAGATTCAGCGGAGCCAGGCTGCGCTAAGGAAGCTAAGGCAGAGCCTGGCGTCTCTCTCGGCGGCGGAGGATTCGTCTGCTGTGACACCGAAAGATAATGCGGAATCGATCATCGATTCGAGATTCGTATCCACGATTACTCAGTACAATCTCCACGCCGTCTGCGCGGCTGAGGAGCTATTGGGCCGATTATCCACGATGCTGGCGGATACTAAACAGGGGAATCTCGCCGGTATATGCCTCAAACCAAGAGAGACGATATTGAATTGTACACCAGCGGACAGGGGAGTTGGCTGCGAAGCCAGCGCGACATTGCGCTCCTTCAACGACAGCACCACTCTGGATTATATCTTCCTGACACTGGGGGTAATGGCTCTATGAAATCAAATCGCACGCTGTTGACCTCGCTCAGGAAAACTCTGCCTCGAACACCGGCACGCGTTTTGACCTCATCTTCATACCATACACGGCGGATAAAAAGCTCGACAAGGGGAGCGCACGCCAAGTACAACTAACCTGGAATGACCGCCCAACAAATGAATATTTGCAGTCTTGGCTCGACGCTTAACACGAGAATCGGAACGCCGCGGGGCTTGATTGGCGGAGAAGGTGCCCTCGCTGGCTTGTGAGCCAGGCATGTACGTCTCGAAGACCTTTGGTCTATGTAACAGGTAGAGAGAGAATCATACCGAACACTTCTTCCTCATACGTCCCTTAAGCCGCCACAGGGACAGAGTACCTGCAGACCATCATCGCTCGCACGAGTTAACCAGTGCCCTTAGAGCGGGTAAAACCCGCTAACGATCATAATTTGCTTATATCGTTCGGCCAAACCACCATCTCGCCCAAGAATACGGAGTACCTCCAATAATACCTCGTTCAGCTCTTCAAGGGCCGATCCCTTCAAAGAACCGTCGTCGGACCTAACAGGAAAGGCAAAGTCTTGTAATTCAAGCCAGCCACCCGGTGTAAGGTTGTTGTACACCTGCTGAAAGAGCCCATACACGTCACAAATTGACCCGGCCAGCATTCTTCCATGCACAAAGTCGAAATTTCGCGTGGATGTCCACGGCTGTTCTTATATAGAGCAACTGACCTTTACGTAGAGGAGGGTCAGTTTTACTTCTCTAGCGGATTTTGTCGTCATAGTTCTCCTACTTATTGATGCCTTTAAGCCTAAAGCTCGTACAATATTCTTGAGCAACTTCTTGTATTTCTCTTAAGATGAAGACTTGTTTACTCATTCAGTCGTGGCAGCATTCCAGGATACTGCCGCGACACCGCTTTCAGAGGATGGCCTCCCACAAGCTGCTTATCTACTCTAAAAACTTCCCAGGACCAGAAGGCTCTGGATATTGACTCTCCCAAAACCCTGCTCGCGCAGGAAACCCCGGCCATCATGTGCAGGGAACTCAGCGACCACAATCACGTGGATCTTCTCCGAGCTGATTCCAATGAGTTTGGAGTAAGGATACGCACAGCTTCAATCCGCTTCACTGCTGGGCGATGTTCAGCACTTGACGAAAATCAACGCCTGGACACGGAAAGTCGGGAATTACGCGTATTTGTTGCCGCTGAAGATCTGCATGAAAGAAGGGAAGCAACCAGCGCTCGGCAAATTTTTCTGTCGCTCCGCTACCTCTCACATTATTTTGGAAGACAAAAATGGGCTGGTAGTCCAAGGCGGTCGCATTGGACGTCGCATTCGCAGTTTCCGGTTGTCTGTCGCTGTCATGAAGAGGTCATTGGAGCAGCAGCCTTGGCCAGCTCGCCGCATTGCTCGACCGGACGAGGGATACGATGTCCGGCAAGGCGACGTTGTCGTGAGCCAGCCCTGTGAGACCATTAGCAGCATCCGCCGGCATGACTTGATCAAGGCAAAAGCTTGGTGACAAGCGTGAGCGCAAAGGCTTCCTTGACGCTCTGCAACCGCGTACATTTACCTACCCCTAAGATATTGACTGACTCCCATCAAGAAACAATAGCTCAACGACATTCCACACCCATTCAGGCTTTCGACCTCCCTTTCCACGGAGACCTAGGCGGCTCATCACCGCTAACACAATCTTTCCCATTACTATCCGAGCTATCCTCTAGATCATATACGTAGCGCTTGTCGTTGGGGCGGCCGTAGAGTTCATCGGCGTAGTATCGGCCCACATCCTCGGTCGAATTCGATAGCGGCTCGTCCCATTCCGGTGCGCGATTTTGATAATACATGTCGTGCGAACAGTTAAAACACTTGTTTTGTGGAATGCAAAATCGGTAAACAAGGAGTCGAATTTCCACTGGCATAGCGAGAAAAGCACTAGAGCTCGAAGAGGAAAGTTTACTAACCGTTGCCATTTTGGGAAAAGGGAGGACGTTTGTAGTGAGAAAAAGTGAGATAGGAGAAGCAACGGTGGCGATGGTTATATATCGACAAGTGAGTGACGTGGTGCGAGGTGCGAGGTGCGAAAGGGTGGGTTGAGCCAAACCGTAAATTTATATGGTCGGCTATGTGCTTGTGGGTTTCCGACTTTCCATATCCCATATCAACCACGGTTGGTTCGACGACATCTTCCGAAGGCATAACCAAGAATCCTACAAATTCCAGCGGTGGTGTTCCAGTCGGATCCTGTGCGACAATGAACGCCCTGCTTCCAACCCTCCTTTGTGCTGCCATCACAACGTCGCCTCCGGGCCTGGTGCGAACCACAACACTGAAGTACTGCTGGGCTAATTATAGGCGGCCCGCCTCTGTACTGAATTCCTCCGCCGATATCCTGACCTCTACTTCTGTTTACTAATGATTACTCGTCTGCGCTATGAGTGTGTAAGTACTCTGGATGGGACTGCCTGGAGCTGCTCCAGAAGCGCCGCGTCCTGAGAATCATCTTGGCTGCTTATACTGCCATTGACAAGCTACACAAGACTTGCTTGATGTCCATGCATGGTTGCTCGCCTGCCCGCATCCGATGTCGCTCATCCATCCAGTTCCTGCATTCGAGCAGGATGCGTTGTCTGGAGTCCGTAGCGGCATTGGCAGGCGTCGGTGTCGGCTTGTTGATGGAGTGGAGATAAGCGCGGAGGCCAATCTTGCTATGGACTTCTTCTGTTGTTGGCCTTCTGAGGCTGAAGGTCTGCCTGACAGGGTGCTGAAGCGCTGAAGTGGGGCATCAGGTGTCATCCAATAGAGAGGCGTAAAATGAAACCAGCGTCGCGCTGAAGAGTCTTCATCCCACAGGCCGTGACAAGACTTCACAAACTTGTCGGTGCTGCCACCTTGATACTGTACCGCTCTGGAAGTTCTTCTCCTTATTCCTCCTCCTTCATTTAGACAACCATAAACTCATTCCAGGGATAGTGTATAATTATTTTTATTAGATTTCCTGAGTGACGCTGCAACGTGACCTTTTCAGAGGATCCCTGAGAAAAGTGGGCCATCTGAGCGCTAACTAAAGCAAGCAGTCATGCTATTCCTTTATCAAATTGTCCTCTAATTCGGAAGCATCTTGAGGACTGTTTCTCTGATATTGACCTTGTCTCTTCTCTTCACTTTCCCAGCTTTAACATTGGAAAGGGTGGGCAACTCCGGGTATTCTTCCTATTGATCAGGTTCGTGGCCTATATCGAGCCCTGACGCTATTAACAGACCGCGAATCCGAGGTGAGCTTCGATAGCTGCATGCCTACTTTGCAACTGGAAGAAACAGTTAACCAGTGACTTAGCGGATAGGTTCTTGGCCTCGCTTCTGTAGAGCTTCGCCTGCTGCAAGAGCTTGAAGTGTCAGTTTTCGACCAGGACCGGTTTGCGCGTGCGCCATCGCGGCTTAGGAGTTTATTAGTACTCGGTTGGGTTGCCACCAACCAGTTTCAGTTTGGGCTTTTCAGGTGGGAAGTTCCGTGACATCAACTTGTGGGATGGCTAGACCCATCTGACCAGGTCGCGTGGCCTGGTTGTGTTACCCTCGTCGCGGTGAGAACGTCCTCTACCCCAAAAACAATTACCTGCCCAGCCGTTAACGTCAGCGCGTCGAGCGCCCTCAAATCTTGCAGGAGATGTTCGAGGATGATGTCGGCTAGTTATCGAGTCAGATGGTCTCCCCATGACCATGGTGCTTGGCGGTGCGGGTCGGGTCAGAGTTGATCCCTGGAGATATACTTCTCGGGTTGCGCATGTTGGTCAACACCCCGAAGAATGACCAGAAGGATTAGTCTTGCGGGACTGTCGTCCAGTAGGCCGAATTGTGTACCGCAGCTGACGGTCTTCAAGGAGGATATTGGCCAGAGTCGGTCCCGCTTCCTTATCCAGAGACCTATTAGCGTGGTCTTTAACATTCCCGTACTCACATAGCCTTGGGTTGGCTGACCGCTCTGGAATGATGGTATCCAGCGAATCCAATCGCCGTCGAAGCATAGCTCTTGCATGCGAATCACAGGCCTCCTGTCGTTGACACCGGCAATATCCCTGGAGAGCACTGCCATGAGCTGCTTTCATTTCCACGCATCGTGAGTGCTCCTCCAGAGGAGGCAACGTCACGGCATCCGCTGCGCAGCGTTGCTTGCGGACCCCTATCTGCCCCGGGGGAAGACTTCCTGTCGCCTCACAGTGATCTGCAAGAGCCCCCACCGCGATCTTTCTTCCCCGACTCTCTTCCCCAGGCAGTCTAGAAGCCTGATAATCTGATTTAAACGCAACCGCCTGGGCCAGTGTCCCAATATCCTTCCTTGCTGCCGTTTGAGGCACCCTGGAGAAGAAGCGCCCGGAGCTCAATCGCCTCGCCTGTTCTCGCGTCTTCCGCTCTGGGCCATGAAAAGATGACAGCGCTGACGGGTATATTGTACGCTCCACCATGAATCGCGTACAGGCCTGCGATCCGGAATGTCGAAAGTGGTGCTGCGAAGTCGATATCGAAAGGCGCTTGCGGTTTGTCTACCCAGCGAGGAACATTGTCGACTGCTTCGAAAGGACGACTCCTGGATTGCAAGTGGTAATTCTGAACCTCTGCTGCAGTGTACCGATCAGGAGGGACGTTCTCGGCGAACATAATCGATAGGCGGTCGATATGATCTGACGTCCATTCGGAGCAAGCTGGCGAGGAGTATGCTATCATCCGTCCACAAGAGTCCAGATCACCCATGACATGCGCCGCTACAGGCTGCATGAAGAACACGAGAAAGTGTTCCGTCTGCGCAGCCAGATTCAACCTTCAAATCAACGCGCCCTGGGCGGAGATCGTGATCCAGCTTCTCGATGGCGTTGGTGGTTATGATCATGCGGCCTTCCTGCGCGGTTAGGCCATCGATAATGTTAAGAAAGGCAGACAAAGTGATCCCGTTGGGCGCATGTTTGTCATTGTCCGCCCCCTTCTGTGGAACAAAAACTACTCGCCCGTCATGTGATGGCACATATTCGGCAATACTTGAAGGGACGTTGTAAGCATGTCACAATCTTCGCGGATCGCTCACTCATACGCTCAGCGCCCATGGAACACCGTCCTGAGCCCAGTGACAGCAGCAGCCCGGACGAGGAGCTCTTGTCGGCACCTCCTTTCACGGCGATAGGGCTGTCCATGCCATCAATATCATGGCTGAACCAGCAGCTGGAGTCAGATGGAGATGATAGACCTGACATGGGAGGCGAAAAAGATTCCCAGCGCGAACAACCCCAGGACACCCGAGATGCCCTCAGCCAGGCAAGTCCTCGTTCGGAAGTCCTTTTCTGTACAGCTTCTCGGGGATACAAACGACAAACTGTCGGGTGAGTGCCAGCAATCCTCCGTCCGCGGACATGCCCTGATCGATGCCTTGCCGGCGAAAGACTAAGTTTCGTGGCAGCACCCTAGCTCCCAGAGCGCGCCCAAGGCGAATGGCTGCACGCTCACGTGGCATCCCGTATATTGATTTTACCGCGGAGGCGCCAAAGCTGAAGCGCCAGTTGGAGCATGCCAGAAGTCGACAACAAGCGTTGGATCGAGCGGGTCAACGAAGCAGTGGGGAGTACACGGCACTGTCTCGCGAGATAGAAGGGCTTTTGGCTCTGGTCACACCCAGCCGATCCCTGCGGCAGCCAACGAAAAGAAGACGCCAGAAGCGATAGTTCCCCGTTGGTGTTCGCTCCAAGGCACCAGCGGACCAATGCGTCATTCGCAGGATACAAGGGAGGTTTGCGGAGCATGTCCTCTCTTTCGTGATGGGATATGCTTCTTAGGAATGGTGTAGCCTAAAAATGGTCAATTTCATTTTACATGATGAAGGGATTGATGCCCAACCCGTGATAGAGTAAAATGAGGGTAGATCGTCGCTACGCGTAATACTGACCGGACGGTCGACAAAAGTTCAGAGAATGGTAACCTGAGATCACTGTAGCGTAGTGGGAGCAACAGCGTCTGTCGATAATTCAGGAAAGTTGGGTTGTTTTGGACCAACGCACCCGCATGCTGGCTAAGAGGCCATCAGCTTCTTCCCTGTCACTTGCCCGGCACCCAGCCGTTATCTTGTAGGTCGGAATCTGAAAATTGAGTTAGACGGGCTAACTCGCCCATATTACCACGCACCGTGTTTATTTACCCCCCACATTCGGCTGCAAGCATCTAGATGAGGGTCCAGATGACATGACACCCGATGGGATACAAATACTCCTCCACTCCCCAGACTATCGATCCTGACCTGCAGGATGCCTCCAACGACATCTCCCTGGTACGACCGAATCTCCCACATATCGCAGACTGATTGGTATGGAATATGCGCCGCAATCGCTCTGGCCAGTTGGCTCGTATGGAGTCTGGCGTCCCGTGGTGGCCGGTGGGCGATACGATGGCACGTGATGCAATTACGGCGACTCCTTGCCTATCCCCTGCCGAGACCGTTCGGCCACCTCGATATGGCCACTGTCCAACAGGGCTCAGTGGTCGCGCTTCTGCTTACGGCGAACATCCTGCCACTAGTCTTGCGGGCTCGATCCTGGGCCACCGTGCACCGCCGCGCCGCCAACCTCGCGGTCATTAATTTCATTCCGTTGTGGACGGGCTGGACCATTGGGTTTCCAGCGCATCTTCTAGGCATCGATTGGTCGGCGGCAGCCTGGACGCATCGATGGGTCGGCCGGATGGTCATCATCTACTCCGTCCTCCACGGAGCGATCGCGATCCTGGGTGACGGCCAACCGGTGCAAGCTATACGACAGCATTACGTTCCAGTTCTGGTGAGGCATTTGCTCTGATTCCCAGAGGATTCCATGTGCAGTTTCCCCGGATATCGGTCGTCCGCTAACCAGAATCAGGCAGCGTGTTCGATGATCATGATCGTTCCCGTGACGCTGCATGACGTGGTTCGCCGTTACCCGCAGCTGGCGATGAAGTATCACTACCTCTTGGCAGTAACCGGACTGGCTTCGATGTCCTACCATGTCTGGATGCGCCGGTCAAAAAGCCTCTGGTGTTTGGTGGCGGCAGCGGCTCTGTGGATGTTCCTGAGTCTGGCTTCCTTGGCTGTTCCCCTACGAAGACGCTGGGGCCACACCTGGCCTTCTGTTGTCATATCCCAGCACGATGAGCTTCTCCGTATAGACATCGCCGTCCCCTCTGCGTGGAAAGTCGAGGCCGGCCAATATGTGTACCTCTGGCTGCCACAGGCAGGCCTGCGAACTGCTACTCAACTACCGCTTTTTTATGTCTCATCTTGGGAAGATACGCCGGGGGCCAACGACACCGGGGCGCCGACCTCTAAACTAGGACACCTGTCCGGTCATCGCGCACAGATCCATGCGTCTGAGCAATCGGCCGGTCAAGAGGACACGTTGAGTGAGCCAGAAACCCTGGTACCAGACGGTGCATCGCTGCGCCCTGCCGAACGCGCGGGAGAATGGAGACAGGCGGGGACAGCGGCAGGACGGAATGCAGTCGTACACACTACCAGCCAACGGCACATATCGAGAGGCAGGACCTCGTCGAATACTGCGGGCCACCGAACGCTACGTGTGCTGGCCCGCCCGCAGTCTTCCGCACTGGTGGCGGCACTCTATAATGCCGAACATCGACACAGCGTTCGACACAGTGCGCTCGTGCTGGGGCCGTATGGGAGACCGCCGGATCTAGCCCGCTTCGGCATCGTGCTCCTGATCGTAGAGGATATCGGGATTGCGCGGGTCTTCTCGCTCATCCAGACCCTGGTCCTCGCGAGTGAACAACACCGCGCCATGGTCCGGAAGCTCATCGTTGTCTGGCAAATGGAGGACCTAGGTACCGCGCGTCGCAGCAACCCCTCGTGTCGCCCGTAGAACGGTAAGCTGAGCTAACTCGCTCTAGACAATCGTCGGTGGGTGAACATGCAGCATTTGCTGGACCTCGATCGCCAAGAATTCAAGGTACCACGACCACCGCACAGGCAGCAATCCATGTGCTGACCATGACAGATCCTCCGATTCGTCCTTTACTACCGTCGAAACCGCAAGAATGAGCCCTCGCGGAACCCCGGCACGAGGGTTCGATTCATGAAAGGGTCTGTAGATGTGGCACAGACGATAAGGACATACCTAAATACGCGTCGGGGGAGCATGTTGGTAGGCGGTATGAACCCTCTTCGAGGCCGGGGAAAGGCAGATGCGTCCGATGAAGCCATACTAAGGAATCACTGTGCCTCCACGTGTGCGCGACAGTCGATCCGCAACCAGGTCAAGGCGATCGTTCAGCCCAACTTGAGCGATGACCTCCGGCTCCTGGATCTTGTCGTTGAGCCGTGTCATCAGTGGTCTAACACTGACACAACGGCGGCCGACACTACGGGACCATCCAGAAACCACGTCCAATGGGTCGCCTCCAGGATAGCGGAAGGCCGTGGTCATTCCCGATGACCGATCTACCAATGGCCCCTTGTTTGACGAACACCCGTGCTAACATAATCGACTTCCATCCCTCGCGCAACAACGGTCACCCCCGGCCCAACGCATTCCCCCAGCCCGGTAATTCCGTAATCGATCGTTCCATAGCGCCACTGTCCACAGTACTCTGCTCCTTCAGCTCCTCGCGTTTACGAAGCCCGTCCGACGGCGAGAACGAACTCCTATCGTAGGATACGCCATTGGATCGCGGTAGTGTCGGCAATGGTAGGTCCGCGAACGCAGGCCGCTGCAACGTTGGTATGTAACCGGCCAGACGGTGCAGCCGACGAGACCGGTGCGTTAGCGCCTCGGCGGGACCGGGATTGGGCCAAGCCGACCCTAGAATCAGGGACCCGTGACACGTACGTGACGCGTCGGTGGTTGATAGGCCATCTTGGTCCGGGACGCTGGGCACGTCAGGCGGGCTGTCAGCGAGTGCTCTGAACTCTGTCCAGAAAGTGGGCATACATCGAGGCCAGGGAAGCGTGCACTCCAAGCTTGCACAAGACCCACAACCAAATCCCGTCTATTTCTCACTCGGCCCTGGTCGTGGTCACATGGTAACCTTCTTACGAAGACGGAGCCGCACCGTATCGCCGAGACATGAAGCTCCTGCACCGGCCACTTTGTCGCTCGAAAAGAATGGCCTTGCGGCGCATCATTGGATGGACCGATTGCGCAAGAGGGAGCCCGTCGGGGCAATTGAGAATGCTGAAACTCATGTTTAGCATCTTGACGCGCTTTACATAGCATGATTAGATATATATAGTTGTGTTGTGGAGCACAGCAGCAGCTAAGAGGCCTGTGGCAGTGGATGTCAGTGTGATTGAATTTTGGGCAGCCTCCCAATCCCCTCTTTGACCCTCTAAGCTTCACGTTGCTCTCTTCCAAGCCCCGCTCTCTGAGACGGCCGTCCAGCTCGCCCTCAGCTCGCCCTCAGCTCGTCGGTAAGCTAAGCCCACAGTGTCCACCCTCGATCGAACTTCTATGCCATCGCGTGAATGTCTCCAATTCAGATTGAAGTACAGGGTGCGAAACATATGCTGGATAAGGTACGTTCGGGAGGATTTTCTGTCGACCCTGGGGATGACTATTTGTTCCTCGCGAGTGGGATCCACAGGAAAATCATCATGATCACCACGTTTGCTGCCGGCCAGCAGTATGGCACGAACTCTGTAACATCTCTCCAAAGTCACGTAAGAAAGTTTTGCCCGGACATTTGGTTTGGGCTTCTTGTGGGGGTTGCTGCGGGTCTCCCGAACCTGGACTGCTCGCCTCCGCGCGATATTCGTTTGGGTGACGTTGTTGTAGCTTATTTTCCTCCTGGCGAAGATCATCCGGCAATTGTACCTTAAAGGGAGACGATGTCTTTAATTGCGCTGCAACGGATATTCCCTACCTTTAACAAAACGCTCTGTGTGGCGTGATTGGCTGGAGGTGGAGCTTGGCGAGCTGAGGAAGCTTCGTGACGGTTTTGCTGCAGCTGGAATACTTCCTTTTGACCCTCAACGGGTGCTTGACAAGTTGGATATCTCAATATCAACGCCAACCCCTCCTCAGAGCCGGGGGAGAGACTCAACTAGCTCCTCCATGCTAGCAACACCTCATACAGCTCGCCAACTCTTCAAGAAGGCATCATCAGACAAAAAGATCCTTAGGAGGGGCTCAAGAAGCCCCTCTTCACCTTCAAAGAGGAATTATAATGAGTTACTTAAAGGTTGCGAATCGATAATGCACCAGGCCGCCTTTATGTCAAAGAAATTACATGATCTCCGCGCAATACATGAGAAAAGTAAGCGGGAAAAGAGTCGATCTAAGCGCCAGATGACCCCTAATGAAGGCCTATCAATACAAGTGGTAAGGGATCCAATTACGTTGAGAAATGAGCAGTTGAATGAGCAAGGTGGCGGTTTGAATGTATATACTTCTTCTGCTTCAGAACCTTTAACTACACGAAAGCGCGCTCCACCAAGGTGTTCTGAATGTGGTATTCAGGGACATACAAGAGTTAGATGTCCTAATCGTCAGAATAATTAATTTATTTGGTTTAATAAAGGTTTTAGCTGTTGGCGATAGCATCAAATTTACTAAGTGTACTCAACATCGATGGGCTGAGCGCTTCGGTCGGGCATTACGTTACTTGGAAGCTGGTCTAATATTAATTAGCCAGATGAAACAGGGACCAGAGACCCCCCTGGGAGCGAGGCTTTTCAGGTTACGTCGTGTCTACCACGTTCTAGATTATAAGATGACCAACGCATGTATTAAGTATGTGCTTTCCTGCTCCGATATCCGTTATGTCCTGGTGACTACAAGCGTGATTTCGCTGTGGATACATCAACAGGGTGCCAGCAAAGGTGAAATCAAGAACCAGCAAGGCCTACCTACTTCTGGCTCTCCAGGTAATCGATGTTCTGTTTTTTACAGCCCTAATTTAAATCATCCAATCCCTCCATAAACTTTGATTACTTGCTTAGACCTTCCTATGAAAACATAATAAATGGCTAGTAATCCTTGGGAGCTCGAATCATTCATCGCTCTCGTCCGAGTCACTGTCCACATACTCCATGTTCGTCAGCTTCATCGCCTCTGAAAGCAGATACTCGGCCACCCCATGAAAACCACGCCCTATAGCTGCCTGAACGGGTGTCGTTTCCTTTCCATAGACAATTGAACTATCAGCCCCTTTCTCCAAGAATTCCCTGGCAGCCGCCAAATCCCTCTGTCGTTCATCTATACTTCCCGCCCACTCCTCCAGATCAACTTCCTCAAATAACATCTCCACAACCTCCGTATGTCCCGCATTAACCGCCTTCATAGGCGGCGAGCACCCCTCTTTCTCCGCAAGAAACGGGTACGCCTTTTTCTCCACAGCAAGGAACCTCGCGACCTCCAGATGGCCCTGGTCACACGCGCACAGCAGCGCCGTGGCGCCATGCGCATCCGACACAATATCAACGTCAACCTCGACATTAACATCAGCACCCTCCTCCTTCTCCCCCTCCTCCTCCATATTCATCAAGAATTTCACGACCTCCAGATTCCCCGACACCGCCGCTAACATAAGCGGCGTCTCGCCATTCGCGCCCGCGGCCGCCCACGCCTGCGCGCCGTACCGCACAAGTAGGCGCAGTATCTCCAATGCCCGCCATAGGCCGCATAGTGGACTGGGTACAGGCCTTGGGGACCGGGGCCGAGAAGGGCATTGACTTCGTCGTAGTCGCCCATGCCGACGTATGTGTGGAAGAAGTTTCGGGCGCCGGATTTGAGACTTATGGCATTGGTCGTTGGTGCGGGTGCGGTGGTCATAGTGGTGGTTGTGGCCGGGGTGGTCGCGGCCAGTGGGTGGGCGGTTGAGATGGATGAGTAGACGGCTTGTGCGACGGTGAAGAGACGGAAGGATAAAGGTGCGGCGGCAGTATGTTTATCGGGGTCCGGGAAGAAGGTGTTTTCTTTGTCGAGGGTCGAGATGGATTCGTGTCATGCTGCGAGGGAGTGGCCCGGCACAGAGGGGCTTGCTTTGTACGCCACGTCAAGCCACCTATCAAGCGAATCAGATGACTATGGTCCGGTAATCTGGTGTTTGGAGGAGTATGGGTATGGCCACGGGGGAATCTTACACTTGTGTCAGACACAGAATCACATCAAGCACTTCCGAACACCGCTCTATGCCCTCTCGAGTGCCTACAATCGTATCAGGATTTACCTGGATGGATTCCAAAGTGACCGTCTCATCATCGTCGCTGTCGTCGTCGTCTGCCCTCCCGCACAGCACGTGGCTGAATTCCAAGATATCTTCGATAAGCGATGCTAACCCGCCCAGGAAGCCGTCACCAGATCGACCGTCTCAGCGCCTGCTGGTTAACGGACAAACTGATGAAGACGAAAATCGTCAGGTCGCTGAGATGGTCGGCCGCGAGGTAGAGATTGTTTAGGGCTTCTTTGTCTTTTTCAGATTCGACGTTGTCTATCGCAGTCTGGAGATTCTCTAAAATCTGTCGGGTTTTCGTGACTGCCGTTAGCTTTTCTTTTGCTGTGTCGCACGAATTGTAGGGAGAGAGAGATTACTTACATTCGCATTCGACTCCAGTACGGGCGCCAGGGTCGTTGCAATCGGAGACAG
Source organism: Aspergillus calidoustus (assembly GCA_001511075.1). Classification (NCBI taxonomy): domain Eukaryota; kingdom Fungi; phylum Ascomycota; class Eurotiomycetes; order Eurotiales; family Aspergillaceae; genus Aspergillus; species Aspergillus calidoustus. Next base: position 89,387 of record CDMC01000034.1, read on the forward strand.
GTCCATTTTCTTAGCCAGCAGATCCAAGAAGATGTGACGATCCAAGATTAAACAAAATGAGCGTACGATTTCTTTCGGATTTGGCAATCTTTAAGAATAGGGAATTCCACTGGCGGACCCGTGACAATGAAGCTGAGCTCCCGCCCCGCATCGTATTGTCAACCAGATGACCCTAGTAGTAGATACGAGCACATCATGTTCGAAAACCAGACAAAGGGAGAGCTATGATTTGCACGAGTAATATATTAATACGAGTGCCCCAGTACTAGTCTCCCCGTTCGAGGCTCATTCTTCGAGCTGGCTTGGTGAGGCTTCCCATTCACGGTCATCCCTTCGCCATCAAATAGTATTACAGGAAGCACAAGACAGAAGTGTGTTCCATTTGGGCCGTCATGCCTGAAATGGTCCAGCAGCTCAAGACATGTCCTTTTCCTGAATGAACAGACGGCAAGCGGGGCGCTGAGAACGGCTTCCATTGCACCGCCCGTCTGCCGCCCGCCACCGCCTGCCGCCGCCGGGCATCCCACTGCCCCTTACGGTATAGCGCTGACCGCTTCAGGGATAGCGTTAACCCTCGCCGCTTTTGACGCCGTCCCTGGCCGCCTCAACGGGTCCGTTGCATCTATATAAACCCGGCCTCTCTCCTTCGAACGACCACGCACTTTCTCTCTTCCCTTTCCTTTCTCCTCTCTCTCTCCCGTCCGTCAAAACCCCGCCCCGATGCACCGCCCCCTTTTCCAAGATGCCGCGTTACCCGTCGTTTGCCCTTTTCCAGCATGGCGCCGTCAAACCCTCCTCCCTTCGCCCCCTTTCAGCGACGGCGTCGCCGACGGGTCCTTAGGAAGGGGGTCGATTCGAGACATTGAGCCCTTGTGACCGTCGCTACATTTGCTTGTGAGCTATCGACGTGGCTCTGCATTCTGGATTCTGCGCCATGCGCTAGCTGCACTGCGTTTGGCCAACAGTGTCTCATTAACAAGACATTAGACAAGCGCCGGCGTGTAACCGTGAAACGTATGGCTGGTGAATTTGACTTTTGCTATTAGAACAGTGTGGGTGCCCAGTGGCAACGAAGCATCATACGTGATGTATACATGCATCCAAGACTTACTTGTCTATACATTCATTTATTCCATGAATACATCTAAATTTGCCAGTCCTTGGTACTGAACTACTGAGTAAACTGGGACTCTACCTACCGTAAACCACTTACCCTCATATGTCTATCATGCTGCAGACCTACCGTAATCACTTGGTCAGTAAAAATGCCGACAACATTAGCACTAATACCTCCAATATCTCTTGACTTCCGCTATTGGCACATCACAGATATACTGCGGGCGGCCTGGCACTAAGAACCTCACCTCGTATTTCACTCCGCCCCCTTGGCACCGAGCCAACCCCACCAAGCTTAAAGCCAGGAACAAGCCCACCTGGCACTCTTTCCCTGTTCCAGGCTCTCACCCCGCATCTCCAATCACACTTAACGGCCCGATGGCACGCATAAAAGAAGAAGCATACTACAAGCTCGCCCATAACTACATAAGGAAATACAGACGGGACCAATCGCGACGAGAAGGTAGTACAGTCGAGCGGGGGCGGCGAAGATCACTACTACCGACCATCACGCCGACTTCCGGTTCCAACGCCGACACCGACAGCAGGACGATTGGCACCCGCTCCAAGACCCTCGGCGCTATAGACCCGCAAACCCAATGCGCGCTTTTTAGCAGATTGCCCCCTGAGATCAGGCGTATGATATGGGTTGCTGTTCTTGGAAATCTCGAGATCGAGATTGTGACGCAGAGGCATAGGCGTGTTATCCCTTATTTCTATGATGAATGTGCGTGTATCGACAAACGGGCACATACATGTCCGCTACTCGGGTGTATTATTATGAATGGCCACGGTCTAGACGAAGGTCAAGATCGAAAGCAGGAGGGTGGGTTGCGACTTCTAGCGGTTATTTTGACATGTCGAAGGGCGTATGTTTCTCTCTTTGGCTCCCTTCCCCGAACGATTCGTATACTGAAAAGAAGGCAAGCTACACCGAAGCCCTCCCAATCCTCTACATCACAAACAAATTCACATTCATCGCATTTGAAATAATCCAGCTCTTCCGGTCCTCGATCCCATCTTCACATTGGAACTTGATTCGATCCGTGCACGTCCGCACCCACAATATCCTCTGGAGCCACCATCCGCGCACGAATGTTTTTCGGCTCTCGTGCGAGGATGTACTGAGCCTTGCTTCCTTGCGGGAGTTTACGATTCGGGTGCGGAGGTCGAGGTCCGGGCTCAGGCCTGAGAGGGCCGAGAGGGATTTTGAGGGGATTGTTGGGGCGTTGGAGGTGCTTGGGGGGTTGGAGGGGAGGGGTGTACGGTTGGTGATTGAGGTTGAGGTTAGGAAGGAGAAGGAGAATGGGAATGGGGAATTCCAGGTTGGAGAAGTGAGGGAAGGACTTGACAGGAGAGGTATGGGCGGGTGGATTGTTAGGGCTGTCAAGGGGCCGGAGTGAAAGGGCTGCATTTTGGATACTAGAGTATGAGAGAAAGGTCATTCTTAATCAGTCTACAGCTATCCAATAAAATCAAACACGAGTCTCCTTCCAAATGGCCTTCTCACCATCAAGCCTTATTCAAATACAACGTTTGCAGATTCGTCCACCCCATGAGCCCATGGATTCCCAGCTCACAGCCAATCCCACTCTCTCCTTGTGTTCACCAAATAACGCGCGCCGACCAAGCTCCATATGTGTATTGAGCCACATGACCCGGCTTGCAACTTGACTGCAATCCTTGCTGCCTCATCAAGATCATTCGACCAGACTGACGCGCCGAGACCCATCCGCGTCCCGTTCGCGCGGGCAATAACATCACTCTCGTCCTTACACGTGAGGAACGGGAGGTTGGGACCGAACTGCTCGGCCGTCGCGAGGGGCGAGTCTTCAGCTGGCTGGTCGACGATTTTCGGGCGAATAAAGCAGCCTGGTTCGACTGTCAAAGCCACCGTTTGTTAGGCTCAGTTGGTCAGGGGTTACGCCTTCGAAGAAGGTTTTCACTTTTTCGTATTGCATGGCGTTTTGCAGCGGGCCCATGAAGACACCCTCGTCTGTTCCGGCGCCAACGGAGATGGTTTTTGTGAATGCGGCTGCCGCGGCGAGGAATTATCGCAGATGTCTTCGTGCACATACAGGCGCTTTATGGCTAGACAGACTTGGCCTGAGTTTATGAAGCCCCAGAACATGAGCTGCTTTCCGTTAGCTATGCTGCATTCCAAATGGGGAAAACTAGAAAGGGGGTTACCCTGGCTGCGGCAGCTTCAATGTCAACGTCTTTGCAGACAATTGCGGTGTCTTTTCCTCCACTGCACGGGATTAGTATACCTCAAGTTTAGTTCCTTAAGAAAATAAGGAACGCACAGCTCAAGTGAAGCCTTATCTGTACACAGCTCATCCTGTGCAAAATGCAAGGAAGTAGAGATTCTTAATTTATTAACTTTCCTCTGCAAACGGGCTTTCTGTATGAGTCCATTTGTCTCCAGTGCGCGGCTTCGGTTCGTGCGATACGTGCATCAGCCAGAGACGACGGAGCCGCTGCAGATCTGAGCTGCGTTGAAGAGGGAGAAGTCTCAAGATAATATGTTTCGCTGAGTTCCGCTGTCTAAATTGATTGATATGAGGCTCAGGATTGCTAAGAAACGCTCAACTTCGTGGAAGGCGGTGTCTGGCCCGCCGCGCAAGTCCAGCAGTCGATAAAACTGACCTGCTCGACTGGCCTAATCGGCCTCAGAATTCCATCACGTGTCAGCTGCTACAAACAGAACAAACAAGCTCAAAGCGTAAGGTCGATCATACGTTAATCCATTTGTCGCTTGCGCCACCCCAATTTCAGGTATTTCAGAATCACCTCCAACTTCATCACTCAGTGTGGCTCTCAGCTACTGTTAATATTTTGAAAAAGCATCTGTTCATATCTGGCTTGTGCTCAAGACGAATCTTGTTGGCTAGATGGATGACTTGGTCTTTGGGTTTGACTCGATGCCACCCTCAACAACACCCACGGACAAAGCACAAGTCTGCTCGAAGCAAGAGAATAGACCAAATCCCCTTCCTTCATCACTTTCTAATGAAGGCTCGCTGGCCCCAAATATAGCTTCACTTTCGGATTCATCGTTTCCTCTCAAGGCAGAGTCACAAAGAACATTGTCTGCTCGCAAATCCTGTCCAGAATGTAACCGAGAAAATGAAAATTCGTGGGGGTTTGATCCTCCATGCTATATACGATATGGAATGCACGGTATGATATATTGGTTTAAGCAGACGTTTTGATGTGCTAACCCAACGATGGCCATTAAACAGACTAGAGGTGTCTCGTCATCATCAAACCTAAGACCTGAAAAGTTCTTGTCGGTTATACATAACTCAAGAAGTGTCTTAGTTATATATTATATAAGGCAGATCCGCGGTCCATTGCTGTCTTATCTATGGACGCTTGCTGCAATTTGTTCCAAGTATACGTTTGTTCTGCTGTCCTTGCACTTTGAATGCATTAATACCTGATTTCTTAAAACCAATGAGCTCTTTCTGGAGCGCCTTGAATTCTTTGTCTAATTTTTTTTTTGCACTGGCTCCCTCCCTATAGCGTAGCTCTAGTCGCACTATCTCCTTTTCTCTCTTCTCGTGGCTTCTCCTGCAGCAAAGTATGTCGCGCCACGGTCCTTGAAGATTTCCCTGGCAGAGATAACGCTGGGGTATTAGGTCTACTAGAGTACCTTCAGCCTTATATCTACGTTTCCCTTGGAGAATGCACGCAGAGCGATTACTGCGAAAGGTGCTTGTATGGATGGCAATGGATACAGGGCCTGCAATGTCAATAAAAAAAATTCTTCCAAAATGTCCCATTGTGACCCTATCTAGACAGCAAGCGCTTGAGCTGCGTGGCGCTCACTTTGGGAGTCCCTCTGGTGAACATCTTGTGCACGGTGCTGTAGGGCAGTCTTAGATTTCCGTTGTTTCTCCCCCGATGCTTTTGGCACTTAGTAAGTTTATGGTTGATTTGGTTCTGAGACTCTTTAGGTGCGGAGACTGGCGTGGGTTTTGGAGGAACTGCTCAGTTCAGCTTTCAGAGAATTGGGTGGATTTGTGTAGGTCATAGGCCATCCATGGATGTGATTGATACTTTCGACTGCGCTGGTGCTTTCAACTCATCTTCGTTCAGAGAGAAACGGACCAAGATATCTCGGCCAATCAATCCATGTTCGGCCTTCAGTGGTTCATGAAGCTAATCTTTGTCTGTGAACTGGTAATGACTACACAGTCGGGGGCAGCACCATGATAAAAGCCATCAATGTGCCAAGTTTTTACCTTATCCAGAGCGTACCCCAGACACAAGCTGATCACCATCAGTTACAGGTGGCCAAGGGGTTGCTCGGACATGGCGAAGAGAAATATCCGTTAACCGCGTCAATTCCATGCGCTGATTGTAAAAGGGCAAAAGAAATAAATCCTTCTAGAATCACCGTCCCTCAACGCAGCGGATACAGTTGCTACGACAGAAGGCGAAGATATATATCGCGGGTAGGTGGCGTTTGGTAAGCATCCGGAGATCCGGTGGGAGATGCATTTATTATGCTGAAAGCAGAGATCGTCAACGTCACTAAATGGGAGCATCTTCCGCGATGTTACATCGGAAGGGCCTGGATTGGCCCTAGCCCACCTGTGGCCAACTGAGGCCGTATCCTGATCCTTTCTCTACGGGCAGGTTATAGGTGTTGATCTTTGGTCGCAGTTGTTGGTGGTCGCCGATCATGATCAGCTGCTTAGTGTGGGATGCCCATGCAGTGAGAACATGTGACCTACACTCCACCTAGTCGACTAGAATTAAGCTAGGGCTTATTGGAACCACTCTAGCTGGAAACATACCCGCTTATAGGCCATTTATAACTTCTCTTGGTGATGTCCTAAAAACCACTGTGCTCCCGCAGTTGGCACTTTCATGTTGTATGGAGAACCTATTGTCCGGTGCCTGCTCAGTCTGTGCGCTTGTTCTCTCCCATAAAGCGAGGTGAGGGCAGAATATGGTCGCGTCGTCAGAGATTGGTGTGACCGAACGCTCAACCACTTCTACGTAGCCACCCGGCCGTAGAGAGTTCCAAGTCATCGGACCTCGTGTTGATCAAAATGAGATGTCAGACTACGAGGAAACGAATTAACCTTTTCTCACCTGCATTCATTTTCTCTTCGTAGTTACTATCGGATAATCTAGGGTGTAATTTAGTTCCTTTATGAACTTGAACGTTAATTATTGAGCCGCATACCCAGTGTGGCGGTGCTGTTGTCTTGGAGAGGAAGTGGGGAGCTATGTCTTCTTCCTTTTAAGACTATCAGACCGATGCGCTCTAAAGACATGATAGGATGAAATATCTGCTATGTGGCGGGAGTGCCGCGAAAGGTTGCACCTGTATAAATAGTGCCGTTTGCCTTGCTACGGCCCTTGCCGCGATCAGCGCCGACCATGACAGGTCACGATGCTATGTACTTTGGCACCTTCTCCTACTTTACCCTCTTCTACAATGCCTCAGGGCTGAGACTAGTGCTATTAGTACTGAGTGAAAGCATGTACTTGTATTGAGCTCAAGTCAATCTTTTTCATTCTACGAGCTCATGGCCCTTTGAAATTCCATAACGCAGAACGACCGCCCGCCAATTGTCTCCCAACTATGCTATCTCAGGATAATCATCTAAAGTATCCCCATGAAAGGCTTGCGGCAGCTGGCAACCAAGTGAACAAAGACGTGGAATACCCGTAAACAGGCCTAGCATAGATTTGGCAATCAGACTCCTGTTGCCAGTGCACCTGATGGTGATGAAAATCATGGTCCGGAAGGTATGAGTCCGCTCCCGAGAAGTTCTGGGTTTCAGCCGGTAGCTGCTCAACAGGTATTGAAGTCAGGGTTTGATTTTGAACGGGCCAAGACTCAAGAGACACTGAAGAGATTGAAGAGGCGCAAGTCCTGGGGCAAGCAACATGCTCAGGGCGTGGAGCACGACGGTCTGCAGATGAGGTTGGCGTGGCGCTTGCAATGCTGAAGATATCAGTTGAGCTCTTCGAGGTCTCCCTGTCGGTCCTCGATTTTGGTAAGTGAGACCGTCGTCGATGCCTATTGAGACGTGAGTTATTACTGAAAATCTAAGAGCGAGCTCAGTAGATAATGGCAGAATTTCTAATTCTAATGTACCTTTCTTTGTATGTTGGTGTACCATATTCGTGAGGCCGCACCCTGAGATGGGTCCGCCGATGGCGAGCAAAACTAGATGACTAAGATAGGCAGGTGTCAGATCTTGAGCTTCCAAAAGTCAAGCTGAAATGATCGTACATCGGAAAAGGCTTTCTGGCACTCAGGATGGACACAGATGTATGGCTTTTCTCCCGTGTGTATTCTTTCATGGACTTTCAGGGAGCTCCGCTGAATAAAACTCTTCTTGCAATTCTCGACAATACAAGAGTATGGTCGCTCGTTGGTATGGATGCGGTAATGTCTGTGGAGGTCTGCTCTGCGGGCAAAGGACTTGTAACTCTCAGTATGGATATGACAAGACAAGAGATCTTATATCACCTTGTCACAATGCTCCCATGAACAAGCGAACCTACGCGTAACGCCTGCAACCATGATCGCATGCTAGGTAAGGTCACAGAACAGGACTTAGAAACTGAAGGGAGTGCTGGGGAGCATCTATGGCTGGTAAAACAAGCAAGAGCTGGCTGAGCAACACGGGAGAGGACCAGACGGTACAGGTAAGATAATGATATGGCCTGAGGGGTCGCCAGGATGGTACAGGTGGGGCGAGGATAGCAGGATAAATCATTTAAGAAAGTCGGCGACGTAGTATGTGCTAAAGGTCGGGAGGTTCTCTGAGCATACGAGATGACAGGTAGTGTGTGTAGTTTGATGACGGACCGAATACGATGGCTACGAATGCACTTGCTTCTACGGACAAGGATATGGTAAGATAGATGCATGCATATATGGCAAGAGTGGAACAACAAAGGTAGATAATTGATAAAAAGCATAAAGTGGAGTCCATAGGTACAGATGAGCTATGACTAGAATGCTATAAACTTTGGTATGGGACAAGATATCACAGTGGTTTATTATGCATAGGCCACCCTGCTTTATCGACCAACCTAGTCCTGGTGGAACGTGCAAGATNCACCTGATGGTGATGAAAATCATGGTCCGGAAGGTATGAGTCCGCTCCCGAGAAGTTCTGGGTTTCAGCCGGTAGCTGCTCAACAGGTATTGAAGTCAGGGTTTGATTTTGAACGGGCCAAGACTCAAGAGACACTGAAGAGATTGAAGAGGCGCAAGTCCTGGGGCAAGCAACATGCTCAGGGCGTGGAGCACGACGGTCTGCAGATGAGGTTGGCGTGGCGCTTGCAATGCTGAAGATATCAGTTGAGCTCTTCGAGGTCTCCCTGTCGGTCCTCGATTTTGGTAAGTGAGACCGTCGTCGATGCCTATTGAGACGTGAGTTATTACTGAAAATCTAAGAGCGAGCTCAGTAGATAATGGCAGAATTTCTAATTCTAATGTACCTTTCTTTGTATGTTGGTGTACCATATTCGTGAGGCCGCACCCTGAGATGGGTCCGCCGATGGCGAGCAAAACTAGATGACTAAGATAGGCAGGTGTCAGATCTTGAGCTTCCAAAAGTCAAGCTGAAATGATCGTACATCGGAAAAGGCTTTCTGGCACTCAGGATGGACACAGATGTATGGCTTTTCTCCCGTGTGTATTCTTTCATGGACTTTCAGGGAGCTCCGCTGAATAAAACTCTTCTTGCAATTCTCGACAATACAAGAGTATGGTCGCTCGTTGGTATGGATGCGGTAATGTCTGTGGAGGTCTGCTCTGCGGGCAAAGGACTTGTAACTCTCAGTATGGATATGACAAGACAAGAGATCTTATATCACCTTGTCACAATGCTCCCATGAACAAGCGAACCTACGCGTAACGCCTGCAACCATGATCGCATGCTAGGTAAGGTCACAGAACAGGACTTAGAAACTGAAGGGAGTGCTGGGGAGCATCTATGGCTGGTAAAACAAGCAAGAGCTGGCTGAGCAACACGGGAGAGGACCAGACGGTACAGGTAAGATAATGATATGGCCTGAGGGGTCGCCAGGATGGTACAGGTGGGGCGAGGATAGCAGGATAAATCATTTAAGAAAGTCGGCGACGTAGTATGTGCTAAAGGTCGGGAGGTTCTCTGAGCATACGAGATGACAGGTAGTGTGTGTAGTTTGATGACGGACCGAATACGATGGCTACGAATGCACTTGCTTCTACGGACAAGGATATGGTAAGATAGATGCATGCATATATGGCAAGAGTGGAACAACAAAGGTAGATAATTGATAAAAAGCATAAAGTGGAGTCCATAGGTACAGATGAGCTATGACTAGAATGCTATAAACTTTGGTATGGGACAAGATATCACAGTGGTTTATTATGCATAGGCCACCCTGCTTTATCGACCAACCTAGTCCTGGTGGAACGTGCAAGACTGTCTCCAGCTTTGTTGTGATCCTAGTGGGATCTGCAAGCCTCAACTCACCCTGGCATGGTTCACAGGGGCCGCCAGTGCGGACCGTTCCGTGCTCTTTCAGCTCTGCTTTTAGCAAGTGTGTGGAACGGAAAGTCCGGCACACTCGACGCCTGTCACCCTTCTCGCTATCACGTGAGTAACTTACGTCACCATAACACCAAGAGTCAGAACAAGTCGATCGCCGTCTACGCAGAGCATATGTTGTGGTCGTATGCAAGGCGCATCTGTTCTAGACCCTTTTCTGATGAAGATCCAATTGGTGCGCGGAAGGCTGGTCTTATCCCCGGTCACAGGCGATGCCTAGGGTGTTCCCATTGCCCGCTATTCCTACAAATGCGTAAATTTTAACCTTGTAAGGAAAATGCGTCGCTCATAAGGCAGCTAGAGAAGTTATCTGCGCTCCATTGTAGTGGCGCCTTTGTGACTTGCCTACCGCCTTCCCACTGCCGCCTGGACATCGCAACTCCGAGATCAAAAATTGCCCTACCTTTACTCAGAAGCTAAAGCAGGGTATGAGAATGTCGGCACGGTATGATTTGACGTGTCTTGGAACATATTTTCCAGTGTGCAATCGGCCGGAAATTGCAAGCGAGCGGCCCGTGCATGGGCCAGTAGAAAAGAAAGTACAACAGCGAAAATCATCTTTTGCGGTTCATTTGGCAGGATCAACATCTTCCGACGGTAGAGAGTGGACGGAGGGTTTGACTGTAATATTTGTAGAAGCGCAAGAGTGCGAAGAACGGCAGTGAGAGAAGAGAGGAATTCTATCGCGTATCTTACACGTCCGCACCTGACATACTGTACATGCAGTAGTTTGGTTTGCCTTAACAGGCAACGGACACTTGACAAGTTATCGCAAGACTCTGGTCGAAAGTGATCGAAAATCCGGGATTATCCGTTAGATGCGAACGTCACTCTTTGAAGACCTCAAATACGGATACCGAACGAATTCCAGGTTCAGCAAGAAATTGAGGTCCAAAATGACAATGGCCTCTCTTTTCTTAGTCTTACAGGAGTCAGAGGCAGCATATCGCCTTGTATGTTTTGAAACAAGACGACACGGCAGCTTTGAGACGCAACAAACTTACACATATTTCGGCTGGAATGGCGATTGTTCATGCGCGAGTCGCGCAAAACAAGGATAAAATTGGTGCAGAAAAGACGCGACGGCTCAAAGCCCGAAGAGGACGATCAGAGAGACGATTAATTACGCATAGGAACATTTGGTGTAAGGAGCTATCTGCGGATGAACAAAGTACACTCTTTTTGTTTCCTTTAGTGGACCGGTATTGGCTCGTGCAAAATATCATGCAGGAAAAACAATGTACTACTAGCCTTGGGCCCACTGACCGAGTGTCGGATCAGGTATCGATCGACGCAGGTCAAGCGTTAATAGCCGGGTTGGGTGGGATTGTAACCGCAGTTTGGCGGAACAGTATCATGGCTGGGCCTGGAGCGGGCCATTGGAGCCTGAGAAATGGACAAGAAAGTGCTACAGCCTTGCCGCTGTTGCCCTGTTTTGCAACGTCACAAAATCTTGTCTTTATATCCTCTGTCATGCGCAAAACGATCCTTTTGCAGCGTTAATCTGCACTAGTGATCATCCGAAGATAGACTGTCTGTCCACGCCTAGTTTCCGACCGAGATTTAGCTGCAATAATGGAAACTTCGTGGCTTACATACGTAAGAGCTCAGTAGTGATACTTCGACATCTATCCAATTCTTCGTCGTACTTTGTTGTTGTTTTGGTAAAAGCGCGACTGCCACTGGGCGCAAGCGTGATGCGTATCACAAGGTGTGTCAAAAAGGATATACTAAATTTCCTTCGTTTGTAGATGATCATCGATCCGCAACTGGTTTTATATCTGTGAAGAGTGGTTGGTGGTGTCTTGTCCACGACTGCAATACTCTCCTTGCCTCCCGCCTTGCCTAAATCCTGTTACGTCCTGTTACAGAACCATCTCCTATTTTCCTCTTCAACCTGATAGTATTCCATGGGGTTGTAGAACGAATGGGCCCAGTATTTAGGTACGCTTCATGATCGGTTGAGGGCGGCGGGCGACAACAGGGCATTACCGAATACATGCATGTCAAACAGCATATTGTCATCGAAGTGGAAGTAGAACTTGCTCACTCACAGCGATGCGGTCTGAAATCCTCCGGGATTCCCTTTAAATGATGGGAAAATAACTATATCCATGCCTTCAAAAGAGCACCCGCGGGAATGAACTGTACACGCTCGTCACTCAACAGGACCAGCAATCCCATTGGTGTCTACCCAGGAAAATGATAGGACCCGAATACTGTACTGGGTCGAAGCCGTCAAGATTAACCGATCCTTTCGCCAAGACCCTGACCATCCCCAAGCAGATAGCACTGGATATAATCTCCTTTCGGGGCGCACCCGTAGGCGCGATCTCACGGACTTAAATCGAGTTATGAAACGAACTATAATATGAAGTATGTCTATATTACGTTCATTCGTGAGCCGAGCACGATATTATTGTCCCCTATCAACCTACCACAAGTCATCCGGGAATGCAGGCTCACAATCCATCAATGGGACAGGGCAATTTTTGCTCACGCAACGGTCATGATGCGACCATAATGCAGCGCAAGATATCTTGCAATCTTGTGGCTTTCCGATAATGACCATTCTCGTCTACCTGGGCATGGACTCTCGTACAAGCGGGTTGGTCTTATTTGACCGGTCAAAATCCGGGCAATGCACAATACCGGTGGAGATCAACTTACGCCCAGCTGAGTTGCCCCAGTACCTCGCACATAACAAAGATAACTGAAGTCTCAATTAATCGACCATCGCTCTCACCTTCCGCGGTTTGCACACATACCCAGCAGGTCGTGGAGTGGAATCCTGTGTCCCCTTGTGGACAGTGACTGCACCTCCTCAGGGTTATTTCAACCACCCGGGCTTCATGTACGACAGATTGAGTAGCATATAATACATATCTGGTCCACAGGCGATCTAATCAGCTCCCACATCGGTCGAGGACAAAGTGCGAGAATGGCTCTCTCCAGCAATGAGAAGCGAGCTCAACGACGCCAGCAGTGCCGGGAAGCCCTGGCCGATCATATCCGTACGCGCCCAATGGCCCATCGCAGATTGTAGGGACTGACAAAATCTGCCTAGATAAACGTCTCGGATTACACATTGCGCCCAGCGAAGTTCGCTTGCAGCCATCTCAGGACGATGGGTATGCATGGTCCGTTACCGACCGATCAGCCCACCTCTTACAGGGAAGTCTGAGCAATGGGTCGGTGGGACGGTATGACGCTATATGTGCCGAGCTGGGCGTGTCGATCGAAGCGGTACGCCCCGAAGTTCTCGGGGATAATGGGCCAACGTACCTCGGTGAAGATGACGTAAGTCCACGCGACCCTAGGGTCGGTTGCTGTGCATCACCACGTCTTTGTCATGATCTGAATTCAAATATGACCCTAGGAGCCTTCTCTTGGCGACGAGTCTTTCACTGCCGTCATCCAGCGGCTAAGCCTCGAGAACGAGAAGCTCAAGAGCGAGATTGGTCGTATCCAGCGCCATGCGGAAACCATGTCTCATACATGTAGCCGTTGGGAAGCGAAATACCGGAAGCTAGAGGAGGAGGGTGCGCGGCAAGAACGCTCTATAGCTAGCCTGCAAGAGGGACTACGTTTCGCAAGGGACGATATCTCGCAGGCGATCCGGCTTCTACAGCGACACCAATCTCGAAATGAAACCCCCCTCGGCACTGGCTCCGGGGCAGTCCCTTTGTGCCGATAGCTTTACTGCGTACCGTGGATGCGGAGGTAGAGCACGAGTTATTTGGTCAAGTAGCGAAGGCAGCCTCAGAATCTGTGTATATATCCCAATCCTACGATGGTGGATGCATAGGGCAGATAATGCGAACAGACTTGTCTTCCGCTTCCGATAATGTAGAACAAAGTACTTCACATCAACCCGGTCACGGCCAGCCTCCCAATTCAAACCCTGTCGTATTGGACTCCGTCCGCATTGAGCCGCCGGATTTCATGTCGCACTTCCTTGTTAGCGGCGGTTGCCAGCCATCTCAGGCCCCCAACCGTCCGCGAGGCGAGATATGGATCCTGGAGCCAAGTTCAGGAAAGTGATTGGTGGCCTGAAGGGGTGCACTAATTTACCTTAAGCAATTCATCCGGGGTCTTCTTTCTTAGGTTCTGGAGAAAAGAGTTGATCTCCGGTCCCCAGGAATGAGGCCTTTTCCATTTCTCCATCGTGGCCGCGACACGGTCCATAAGTTGCTTGATAATCACGGCAAGAGCGGTTAGCTTGAGCGTGTCGGCGTGCATATCCTCGTTTGGAATTCGGCAGCTCTCTTCCACACCCACTGAATGTACACGGTTAGTCCACCAGCCAACCGCGTGAGAGTCGGCGCGACATACCAATCTTCACATTACCATCCTCCGTCAGCATGATGGCATACGGGCTCAGAGCGGCCAGCACGAGTCATTGATCCTGAAGAAATTGAATACCTTCCAGTACCTGCCAGCACTGTGAGCAGCTGCACATAGGACGCTGGTAAATAACCTACCGGCCGGATGATCAGGGCGATGTCAGCATCGGAGAGGCGCAGATCGATATTCAGGAGGTGCTGCACCGAGAATTCCACGGGCTCCCACACCAGAAAGTGGTGTTCACCAGCGTTGTAGACGTCCAAGAGGCGAGGAAAGCTTGGGTGTTTGTATTGATCGATGGTCTTGATCCGCGACTCAACAGATGATCGATCCATCTTCAGGCACTGGACATGGACCACCCCCATTTTATGTCCGCGGTGTCGGGCCAGAGTGACGTCTCGGCCACAGAATGCTTCTGCCCCCGCTTCATAGTGTTCCCAAGGGCTTTGATCGTATACATGGCGGAAAGGCTCTTGTGCAGCATTCGCCCGTTTCCTCATTCGAACGAACGGTTTTGAGGGATCCATTGTGGATTCGCTAATGGGATCGGCCCATATCGTACGCCGGTGTTGATTTCCGTGCATTAATGACAAGTTTCAAGCGTTCACGAGAATTATCTGGACCCTTCCTCCTGTGGCGCGTCAGCGTGGTGCAACGGCTCCAAGCCGAGAGGAATTTATTTAGAGCGGCATGACGGAATCCATGTGCCAAGCGGGGCGCCGCCTGCGAAGCAAATAACCATGACCTTGCTCCACACCGAGTTTGCCCGGGTGGCAAAGGTCAGATTGTCATTATGCCGATACGGTTTACAGCTCCTCTTCAACAACCGATAACTGTACTTGCCGGTTGATCCACGCCATGACCTCGTCCACAGTATCTTTCACAGTGCTAGGGTCCAGATCTCGCCGTCGCCATTTCAGCCGGTTTTCTGAGGGTACATCGTACTTGCTGATGACGTCCTGGGTTAGTGTGGCTTGTACCTCATCGAACGGGTGTCCGGTGTGCCACTCGTAAATGTCCGCACTCTGGGCACCACGAATATGGGCAATATCAAGAACAAAACCGCAGGCGGAGAGCCCATCCAGAAACCCGATAACACGATCCCTGTCGCTGGGCACGTTGATTGTCCTCTCCGGGCAATAAGGCGCCCTGATCTGCACGCGAAGCTTCCGCAAGGGTAAGAAAGTGTCCCACATATCCATCCCCGTGTTCCAGAAGATTTCGGCATTGTCTATGTCTACGATATCTGAAACTTCCGGCGGAAGAACTGGGGATGTGCCACGCCGTTCAGTGGTGCCTTCGGTGGTGTTCTGGGGCACTGCGGGCTCCGAGACAAATGTGTCCACAGGTGTCGCCGATACCCGGCTCTCAGGGGGGTTAATGGTGGCACTGTCGGGGGTATCCCCGCCTAAGTGGCGAAAGAAGGCTCGGAACTGCGCCTGCCGGATCAGCGTCGGTGAGACGCTCCGTAGTTCCCAAGTTTGCTCCAACGCCTCCTTGGACAGGGCGGTCCGGTCCGCGTCGACTGTGTGGGCAAAGGGAATGCCGAGTCGTCTGGACACGGGCTCATCTTCGTCCCAGACTGCGGGGTTGTTCGCCGGTGTCGGGACCACGGGGTGTTCCATTGGACCGGCCCCGAAATCACCAACGGACGGGGTGCTGAAGCCTTCGTGGTCGGCCAGCCAGAAGAAGTGTTGCCAGAGCCTCGACCGATCTACTGAAGCAGTCATGTCGGGTATCACTGCTGCAGCTTCCTGTGTCCGGTGATCGCGAGGCTGGCAGCGGGCGGTTCCCGTCATCTCCAGGCCATATTGAAAGCTGAAGCGCCACAGCTCGCGCAGGCCTTGCCGAACTACGCCCATGCCTTGGCCCAGGGGAAGACGTCCGATCATGCGGTGCTGGCCACCCAGCCTCTCATCGATGGACATCTTGGTCTTCGGATTATTGATCTGGAGCAACGTTCGCATAACCTTGCGGGCAACAGCCAAATACCGCAAGTCGGAAAAGAAAGTCTGCAGGGTGGGAATAGGAACACCGATGGTTTGCAATCGGTTCCAGACGGCATTTCGCTTCGTGCCGTCTTGAACAGATGGGAAGAGAGTCCCGTCATTCATCCTTTTCTCCAGAAAGTGCAGGTCACGGTTCGATACCTTCGGAGCACGGGACTGCAACATCTGAACGCTCGCGGCATCCGCACCTGCTGCAAGCTCCATATCATCTCCGAAGATCCTGGTAACGAAAGTATGTCGTATATACTCAAGGTAGGACAGTATTTCCTGGTGGCAATATTGTCAGCTTCCGGGCTGTCTCCGCTCCATACGTCGACTAGATCGCCTACTTCGTCACACCTAAGGGATACCAGGGTGTGGAGGACGCCGATCTGCATTCCGGCCCAGAGCCCGGGAATCGGAAGCAGGGCATCGAAAGCTTGTGGGAAGCTGCCGTGGCGGAGGAATGCACGGAGGTATTTGTGTTTCTTGGTGGCCGGATTATTCTGCAGGATCGCCCACCACCTGTTGGCCGCGTCACGATCGGCAGGCTGGTCGAGTGCCCCTTCGTACAGGCGAAGCTTCTGATAAATTAGCCCATCGGGCGGCTGCCGTTCGTTCCGAAACTGTTCTTGCAGAGACCGGACCAGACGGGCGCCGAGTTGGCGTTGTCCGGGATGATCCACATGGGTCTCCTCGTTTCCCGGTCCTGGCCATCGTCAGCCAGCGACATAGAGGGGGTTTCGGAGCCCCGGGCGTACCCGCCGAATATCGAACATCGTGGTGGCACCTACCTTGATCCTCTACATACACATCCACCACCCACCAGCGGTTCTGCGGGCTGAGCCACTTCCGCGCTGCCGAGATGAGGCTCTCATGGTTCATTGCACGAAGGACGGTATCCAACGGTACGACCAGTTCCGGCAAGCGCCCATTTCCGCTCTCGCTGAATCGAATACGGTGACCCCAGTCCGCAGCCTTGACCAGTACCGGCACATGGTAGTCTCGATTGATGCGAAGGCAGCCCTGGATTTCCAAGATACGCTCCAGTCGGATAGAGTTACGGCCATCGTTCATAAAATGGACAAACCCGTTATCAAACGAGAGGCAATCGAGCCGAACGCGAGCACTGCCTTTACAGTGTTCCTCGCGGTATGCCTCCAGCGACTGCTCTTCCCGTTCAACGCGGGACTGCAATGAAGACTGCATGGTGTGGCAGCTCCCAAGATCTACGGATTCTCGTCGACATAAATATGTCGCGCGAGACGGAGCAGAGTAGGTGTTGACTACGGCAAGATCGATTCTTGAGGGTACAGATGTGGACAATTCGCCTCAAAGAGTACGCAGGTACCGTCACCGTGTGTCTAACCACCAGTTACAGAGCTTGAAGCACCCGTGTTTTCCGAATGGAGAGGCTGGCCATGACTTTGTGCGCCTCACAATTCGCAGGGTCGTTAAATGCTCTCCGAGGCGGAACCGTAATCCAATTGGATTGACCATTCCCATGTTGAACAAAGACTTTTTGACCATGCTCCTATTGCGGACACGATCATTGGTAGCCCATCTGGGCTGTATCCTAGGACAATACCTTAGGAGGATGCAATTATTGTGGCCAGTCATGTGAGATCTCAGTGCCGCCAATAAGGTCACTGATGGGCAGTAGTTCATATTGTAGATCTCGTCCTGTGCAAACTGGAGGACACGGAAAACACGTCGAGAGAGAGCTTATCAACTCAATTAGCAGGACAGCATTACATATGTTCTGTAGACACAAGCACCTAGTCGAGGGTGCATGCTTGGGATGATAACGCGAAATATTCCAGCGGCATGTCTCTTTCCGAATTAGATGGATATTTTTATGTACTGGCCGGTACCGAATATAGCACAGAATTACTGTGCCCTGCAATCACCACCCGTGTTCGTCATCTCGTCTTCCAATGGTGCTATTATATCTCATGTCCTATGTACTTATGGTCCCCCTTCGTACCTACTATTCCTGCGGTATCCCACCAAATTGATAGTATATATATCGATACGCTCCGATCTCAATCAAACTGTGCCCTGCGTGCATGTCTTAACTTTGTCGCAACCTTAGTTGCAATAATGTTAGCAGTTTATACCATTATGCACAGGGCTGTCCTCGTGTCTAGACGTTGCTAGTGGTTTCGCAATGCATAGTCACATCGGATGATCAGACGTGGCTAATAGTGCTTGTGCTCATCAATCCTTTAGAATCCGTTCGAATAAAGAAGGGGTGTTCATGTGGGGCGCACCTGGAGGCATTTCTTGGTAGGGGTAAGACCGTCTGACTGGTTAAAGCAGCAGAATGTGGGGTCGTCGCAGAGTAAGTAATTGCCGGGGACTGCCGTGTTCTCTTCCGCACGTCCAAGAGTTACCCATCAGCTTCCTTCGCAGGGAAACAACATATTCAATACTCAATACGAAGAAGTCAAATCCACGGATCAAATAATGGCCACGTCCGGCGAGGCTGGGCCTCAAGGAGGTCCGGACACACAATAATTGGCACTGAGATACCTGGTCATCTGGTGGGGTCATCTGGTGGATGGTGGGTTCCAGGTGAAAGTTAGATGGAACGGTCAGGTCAACTCGGAGCATCTATTTCACTCTACTCACTTTTCCCGAGTTCACTCTTTGCATTAGTTCTCCTGGCATGGATCCTGAGTTGAACCTACAGA